>JAJOZX010004734.1:0-67500 GCA_023014485.1 Bathynomus jamesi
GTTCTATATTCCGTATATACTTTTTCATTCATGGTATAACATTATAATCAGCTCTTGTTGGAATTCTAGCTTGTTCCCAAAATTCAACCACCTCTACGTAAACTGCTTTAGAAGCTTCTCTTAGAGTTTTCTTTTCCTTAAGTAATAAAAAAGACGACGGAGCACATCACCTTTGGAAGGAAGTTTTCTCCCGCACATCATTTCAATTGGTTGTCCAATGAGCCATAGTTTGGTATTTCTGCGAGTTTTCATTGAGGAACATGCCATTTCTAATATGATTATTCACTATTGCAACACTGCAAACGAACTGCAATACACTGCAAACAATGCACTTCAAATGACTGCAAACAATACACTGCAAACGACTGCAAACAATACACTGCGAACGACAGGTTGGCAAAAGACTGAGGCTTGTGAAAAAAAACAACGATTGTTATAGGAACGCCCTTTCAACACGTTTACGCAAGATAAGCACTTAATGGGAAAAGTGACGAAATCTATTTCATGGAAAAACGTGACTACAAGTATCAACAGAACAGATGCGATTCTTGCCTCAACATGTTCAGTACCGCTCATACAAGATGTGCTTCGGAATATTTAACCACAATAAGCATACAAAAATCCATATTATGCAAAAAAAATGATATATATCGAAATATTTTTCGTAAAGATGCAGTAAATCTATATTATGGGGAGGAAGCAAAAAGGTTTTTAAAAACATCTAAATTTTAATGCGATGTGGCACCACTTAGAATTTTTTGATCTTATTAAAATTTTATATTTATTTTTTTCAACATAGATAACAATTTTAGGGGGTAAGACCTACGAATTTTCAACATTTATTGTTTTGGACCACCCTAAATTATTTATATATATATATATATATATATATATATATATATATATATATATATATATACATATACAGGGCGTCCCAAAAAAAGTATACACACTTTAACAGCTGATAGCTCAATTGATGTTCTTTCTTTCCAAGTTAAACCCATTAGAATTAATAATGGCAGTCAGACTAAGCTTTGAACAAAGGAACTTCATTCTAAAATGCTACTGGAAGTGTGAAAACGCAGTTGAAGTGCAAAGACAGTTTAGGAGGGAGTTTCAAACAGATCCACCAACGCGACTTACCATCACTCGAATTAGAGATTTTGAAGCCGATGGAACTGTTCAGAATGTCCACAAGAAGCGTTCCGGAAGACCACGGACATCGACAAGCCCCACAAAGCAAGAAAGAGTACTGGAAACGTATCACCAAAGTCCAAGAAAATCTGTGCGGCAAGCGAGTCGTGAGGTAGGAATTTCAGAATCGTCTGTCCAACGCATTTTGAAGCGCTGTCAATGGAAAAGTTACATTCCAAGATTAGTCCATGCTATTAATGAAGATGATCCGGACCGAAGAGTGGAGTATTGCGAGTGGTACTTGGCACGATGTGGATGTGGACTGGACGAAGGGGTTTCGTAGAATACCCTCCGCGTTCACCAGACCTCACACCACTAGACTTTTTTTATGGGGATACTTAAAAGACAAGTCTACGCTATAAAACCTGCAACAGTCGCTGAATTGAGAGCAGCCATTGAACGAGAATGCACACAAATACCAAACGAAATGTTTCGTGATGTTTGCGATTCCATTGCTTCGCGTTATCAGCAGTGCCTGGACCAGAACGGACGTCAGTTTGAAAACAGGCGTTGACAAAACAATTAAATAATGTCTGTAGATTCTATTACATTTTGAAAATGAAATGTATTTTAATAAACACTGCCTTTATAATTATTTAAAGTGTGTATACATTTGTTTGGGACGCCCTGTATATACAGGGTGTTTGAAAACTTTCTGTACAAATTGTAATGGGGGATAGGCAACACCAAGACAAACCCTTTTCGTCTATAAGTGTATGTCCGCTGACGTCACCATTCGGCGCGAGAGGGCGCCGCTGCAATTGGCTAAAAGGTGAAGTGGGCTAGACTCGCGCTTGCCGCGGGCATTCTTAAATCGGACGTAGTACGCGTAACATGTTTATTTAAGAAGGCATGTTTATTTAAAGAAGGTGCTGAAAGTTGCGACCGGTAGCATCAATGCATGCCCGACAGCGTCGAAGCATTGACCGACGTACACGTCGAAAGATTCCCGGCATTTCGGAACAGTTCCAGCGCCGACAGCGATTCTTGCTACGAGGTCTTCTTCTGAGTAAATGGGAGTCTCGTACACGACTTCATGTGTCCCCACAGGAAGAAATCGAGGCATGTTAAATCGGGCGATCTCGGTGGCCAGGCTACGGGCCCACCCCGGCCTATCCATCGGTCCCCAAAAGTGGCGTTCAGATAATCCTGCACATCGTTGCTGGAGTGTGCTGGGGCCCCGTCGTGTTGAAACCACATTCGTCTACGAATAGCCACGGGAACATCTTCCAGCAGTTCCGGCAACGTTTCTTCAAGAAATATCCGATAAACCCGCCCGTCGAGTCGGGCAGGCAGCAGGTACGGCCCAATCAACTTGCCATGGACGATACCCGCCCAAACATTGACGGCAAACCGTTCTTGATGAGCATGCACCCGTGTAGCATGTGGATTTGCGTGCGCCCACACGTGAGAATTGTGCATGTTAAACACACCCTCACGTGTGAGACAGGCCTCATCTGAGAACAGCACATAAGCCGGAAAATTAGGCTGCACCGCTGTCTGCTGCAGAAACCAGCGTGCGAATTCCACACGAAGAGGGTAATCCCGAGGTTGTAATGCCTGGACTCTCTGACGATGAAATGGATGTAACTGCTGCTCGTGCAACACTCTCCAGACCAGGTCGTGGTTCACACCGAGGATACGTGCAACACCTCGCGTGCTTGCGCTTGGATTGTCCTCAAATCGCCGTAGGATTTCTTCTTCCATGTCAGGAGTGCGCACGTTTCTCTCCCGACCAGTGTCATGCATGTTTGCATGGAATGTTCCAGTTTCTCGCAGTCGCCGATGCAAATGCGCAAACGTTTGGTGGTTTGGCACACGTCTGTTTCGGAAGCGCTGTCGGTACAACCTCACAGCAGCTCTTCCGTTTCCATTGGCAGCCCCATACACCATATGCATGTCAGCCATCTCAGCAGTCGTGAAGCGCTCCATGTTACGCGTACTACGTCCGATTTAAGAATGCCCGCGGCAAGCTCGAGTCTAGCCCACTTCACCTTTTAGCCAATTGCAGCGGCGCCCTCTCGCGCCGCATGGTGACGTCAGCGGACATACACTTATAGACGAAAAGGGTTTGTCTTGGTGTTGCCTATCCCCCATTACAATTTGTACAGAAAGTTTTCAAACACCCTGCATCTATATATATATATATATATATATATACACACCCTACAACTACTGGGAAAGACTACGTAAACTAAATCTGTATTCCCTGGAAAGAAGAAGAGAGAAGTACACCATAATCTACATATGGAAAATGATCGAAAAACTGGTACCAAACCTCAAACTAAACCCAATTACCATCCAAACAACGCTGGAAAATAGAAAAGGCAGAGTGTGTAGTGTTCCAAATTAAATGCCCGACAAGGGACCTCTTCAACACTGAAGGAAAACAGCTTGGTTGTCAGGGGTCCAAGACTTTTTAACCAGCTTCCAAAGGACCTCAGAAACGTTATAGGAGTCAAAGTTGAAGTTTTCAAGAGAAGACTAGATGCCTGGCTCAGGACGGTACCAGATGAGCCGGGTGTACCTGGTATGTGCGATGGAGAGCGCAAGAGAACAACACACTCCTCCACCAAGCCAGACCTAGAGGCGGGGCCACCAACTTGACCTTCGTGTGAATAGAGGCCAACACACACAGAACATAAACGAGGTTAACTAGGTTTTATATATATATATATAAAATAGAAACTGAGTGTACATTATAGTATAATTTTATATTAAACATTTGGTGCTGGTTAAGTATGCGGTCTACCATCTGAGTTTTGACAGAATATAAACTAACGAAAATATCACGACTTAACCTAACCAATTATCAAGGGCGTACAGTTGATCTATTATTAATTATAACATTGTTTGTTTCTGGAATAGTATTTACTATTTACTAATAGATCAACTGTACGCCCTTGATAATTGGTTAGGTTAAGTCGTGATATTTTCGTTAGTTTTAACGAAAATATTCTGTCAAAACTCAGATGGTAGACCGCATACTTAACCAGCACCAAACATTTTTTTTAAATTTAAATCCTTGTCATTATTGTGTAACGAACATTTTCAGTATCAATTGTTTTGCTCACTCTAATTGCGTTGTAATATGTATTATTTATTATTTAGATGTATATAGTGGTATTATTCTACATTAAACTTTATTTTTGGAAATGAAATCATTGTTATTATGTGTAACTAATATTTGCATTACCTACTGTTTTGTTTATTAAGTGCATTGTAATATGTTTTATACGTATATAAAGGTATTATTCCAGCTTAAACGTTTTTTGAAAGCAAATTTGTAAATGTCTTTTCTGGGGGTTTTATTGCCTAATTTGAATGTTTATTTTGCCTATTTGTCTGCCTTTTTTAAGGGGTTTTAGTGCATAAACACTGTACTCCTGAGTAACATATTCTCCACCTGGACTGCCTACCAAACGCCATATGTATTGTACAGTGCTTACAAGACGTCTCACGCTTCTGTCTCGTCCCAAGCTAGTCTGTTATGTATAAAATGGGCGGTCCTTATCAGCGGAGGTGTGTTCGGATTGGTGCACATAACTGCTCGAACACAATCAATGACGTCCATTATTACGTCACTTCTGCTACATTTTAGTGTTTAAAATACAAATGAATATAAGAAGCAGAATGGAGCAAGTTTCTGGATGTTGGGATGGTTATGGAGCAATCCTAGTCATCATAATATTAGCTGGGCATTACATTATACCGTCTCAATATACACTGTAGAGTGTAGACTATAGAGAACGGCTAATTCGGCAAATATCCCAAATCATGGCATGATACCTAAGTTATTTTGACGCAGGTCTAAATTATTTGCTCAAATGGAATTATTGATATTAAATAATTGTTGGAAATTGTTGTCAATATTGTTGTTTGTGATATATATCTTACGTGAAGAATCTAATGACCAAATTCCTCAGTGAACCTCTCACGCGCTCGCATTTCGAGGAAGTCACGGTCGTCTCACTAATAGATAGTTTATCCATTGTTTTAAGTGGTAACCTATTAAACGAACTATGTTAAACCTATTCCATCTTATGAAAGTCATTAGTCTAAAGCAGTGGTATTCAAACTTTTTCCTTGGCGTACCCCTTTAGTTTGTTTTTTTTTATGGCGTACCTCCTCCCCCTCAGTTTCCAAAATAAAAATGTTATTATACAATTTACACAGAATATGAAGCTATCAAACGATCTTTATTTACGACCACCTAATTATTAGATGATATATATATATATATATATATATATATATATATATATATATCATAGCATTTTAATTATACAATTTACATTTTACACAACTCAAGCAATTTACACAAATTTTAACTCAGGCAAATATTAGAATCTAATACAGTTAATTAGAAATCGTCTGAGCTTTTAAAATATATATTTTAAATACTTACAAGTAATTAATGCGATGGGTGGGACTGTTTGTCACTAGCAAGTTGTTCTATTCGCGGACGAACATTTGTGAGTGCCATTATGAGGCAAGCTTCTGGATGTAGGCGGTTTCTTTCTTTCGACTTGATAGCTGTCAGTGCCGAAAATCCCTTTTCACATAAATAGGTGGACGGGAATGGAAGTAGTTTGTTGATAGCAAATTCACTTAATTCTTTGTATTCAATATGGGCCAATTTCCAAAACTCGGAGACAGAAAAGTCATTGAATTTATGTTTAAGTGAGCTGTCAGCTGCCAATTCAATCAATTGTTCTTTTAAACGAGCGGGAAGCTCCGCATTAGACACAGCAAGGTTCGAAAACGGATTCGTTATCCATTCACTTTGTGGGGAATCTCTATTAATACATGGAAAGTAATGCAAAAATGATTCACGAAGGCTCACTAAATGCTGCTTTATAATATTCATAACTGAGTCACTGACAAGAAACTCGTTTTCGTGACAGAATTCGCTGAATATTTGGAAAGGTGTGGTATTATTGTCTTCTATGCACTTTATCCAGTATAAAACTTTCCCAAAAAATCCCTTGACTTTTTCTTGTGCCTGCAATATATTTTTGTCATACCCCTGAAGTTGAAGATTAAGTTCGTTTAATTTGGTGAATATATCTGCCAAATAACTCAGTTTACAAAGCCACTCCTCATTTTCTATAAATTTTAATAAGTCTGAATTTCGGCTGTTAAGTAAACTTCTCACTTCATTCCTAAGTTCAAAAAGTCGTGTTAATACCTTTCCTCGTGAGAGCCAGCGCACTTCAGTGTGCAAAAGCAACTGAGTATGATTTTTGCCCATCTCCTCACAAAGAATTTTAAAGAGGTGTGAATTCACTGCTCGAGACTTGATATAATTTACTATTTTTACAGCATCGTACGATTCGTACCAATTTGTACCAATATCGGGTAATTTAATAATAATTTAAATAAAATATAAAAATATAAAAATATAATATAATTAATATTAAATAATTTAATAATAACTTGTACCAATGTTGAGTTAAATTTATAATTAAATATTAATTCTATAAATAAATGATTATAATATATATTTTCAAAAAATTTAAATGATAGATGATAATTATAATTGTATAAATTCATTTTATAATTGATTAACCAACTTGCTTGTTTTTGAAGCGGAGCTTACGTACCCTCAGGAAACCCCTCGCGTATCCCCAGGGGTACGCGTACCCCGGTTTGACTACCATTGGTCTAAAGCAAGGCTGGTGGGCCGTGAATTAGAGAAATTTGCATTTGATTTGTTCATCGTAATTATTACGTAATATAGTATACTGTATGTAGTAGTATATGAGTTTATTGATAGCATATCATATGACGATTCCCATAAACATGTGATGACCTCGATGTTGCCAGTTTTTATTTTTTTCCTGAAACTATTACCTTCTCATAGTTTGTTTCAACAATGCATATATTATCATCTCCACGAGCGTAGACATTGCAAGAAAAGATTCTAACTAAGGATAAGTAAAGTTCTTTCATGGTCACAATATATACTTTTATAGATGTCAAACATAAAAATATAATAAAATTCTATATTAACATAAATATATATTCGATACACATTTACGTCATGGCTTTAACATCAGTATTTCGTATAGCTTCCTCCAGCATCAATAATTTCTTGCAATCGTTGCGGCATAGAAGAGGCCAGATTGTAGGGAATGTTTGGTGTTCGGCGTAAGCTCTCCCAACTATTCCTCGTGTGAGCTAAAAGTGCTTCAAATGTTCTTTCATTGCGTTGCTCCCATTCGTTAATCATTATTGCCCAAAGGTTTTCAATCGGATTCAAATCAGGAGAACGTGGTGGCAGAATTAGATTAATAATCTCTGGGTGATCTTCGTACCACGCTCTCACAACGTTACTCCTATGAATGGGACTGTTATCTTCCATTAAGTAAAATGGTTCCGGTGCTGGAACCAGATACGCACGAACACTGGGTAGCAGCACCTCTTCCAGTATCTGGCAATATTGCTGTCCAGTAAAGCGTCCATCTACTTGAGTCAATTCTCCGACACCATAGCCAGACATCCAGCCCCACACACCGAGATTGATGTGACCACTACGTTTGCTCGGGAAAACATTTCCTTCTTCATAGCGTTTTCCGCGCTGCCTCCAACAATGCAGGGAACCATGACTATCTGTTGAAAATGTTTTTTCGTCACAGTACACAACTTTTCTCCAGAATTCTTCCTCCTGCGGCAAGTATTGCAAGGCAAATCCCATCCGCGCCTCTTTATGCTCAATCGTCAATGCAGGTTTTATAGCTGGACGGCGAGAAAAATACCCTGCCTCGTGAAGTCTGTTGTTCACTGTATTTGCGCTACAACGAAGGTTCAGGTGTCTGTAAATATGCGTCGCTGGAACAAACGGATGCTCTCTGGCATGATTAACAATCGCAGCATCTTCCTCTTGAGATGTTGAACGCGGAGGACCAGACCTCGGCAAAGTAGCGATTGAGTTTTCTGCTTCATACCGATGAATCCACCGTTCCACAGTGCTTCGATGAACGTCTAGTCGTCTTGATATTTCTCTTATTGGCACACCATATTCATGCAATGTCACCATTGCTCCCCGCATTGCCTGGGTCGTCTCGTGGTGCACAGACGGCCTTTCCATCTTTGTGTAAATGGCTTATGTGAAGCGTGCTGGGACGATAAAGGAAATGAGGATACCATGCACCCCTTCTGAAATTGATTTCGGTTGTGAAGGGTACCAACCCTTCGAATGGTAATAATAATCAGCCAATTTCCTATTTTGTTGAACATATGCATAAAAAATTCGTCTTAAAAGCCAAGGATCCAAAGATTGTCAGCAATAGTTTATATCCCAACTGAATATAGTCAGCCATCAACAGTATAATCATATTTTATTTCCATAACTACTCATGACTACTCTGTCATAGTAAATAACCTTATTATGACTTAGGTAGTAGTGGTAATTCTGAGTGGCGGCCTCTAGCCACATACGTTAAACCTATCAGTGCGTCTAAGACCAGACTCTTCTGTTTCTGTCAATTCATTGTTAGTTTAAGGTATTTTGCTCTTTGTCTTTCTAGGTCTAGGGCATTAAAATAAATATTTGAGTTTGTGTTTAGCATTTCCTCCTCCCTTCGTAATTCCCCACCCAACCTCGTTTCCTTCGACATAGCAACGCTTACCTCCATCCTCATTCCACTTCCTTCATTAAACCTATTATCGCTTTTACTGTCCCTTCCTTCCATCCTTCAATGCCAGCGTTCTTAAACCTAGCACATAAATTATATAATATGGAATCTAACACCTTAGATCTCTACGCATTCATGTTACTTGAAGACGCCTGTGTCTTAGGGGAATCTAAGTGTTGAGAGTGGGCTTGAGGGGTAGTCTATAGATTATTACAGATGACCTTGAACGCTCCAACTATTTAAAAATGATTATTTATTACGCACATCATATGGCATAATACACACATGAATTTAAGTATCTCTTACACCGTTAGAGCAATTATGTGCACCAATCCGAACACACCTCCGCTGCCATAAGGACCGCCCATTTTATACCTAACAGACTAGCTTGGGACGAGACAGAGGCGCGAGACTTCTTGTAAGCACTGTACATACGCACGCGCGCAGCAACCCAAACACAAACAAATATGGAGAAAGCAGAAAGTGATTAGAAATCTTAAAGTCATTCCTAGTAGATATATTGTGATTTTAAGGGGGGAGGAGTCATATCTATAATATTTTGCTGTAGGATACTTTTGGTGCTGGGCTTGACAATTCTGTTTAGTGGCAGCCATTTTGAATTTTTGCAAAGTTTGAGTAATTTCAGAATTTTTGCAAGGTTTGAGTAATTTCAGAAAGTTTAAATTATTATTTTCGTTGTTCGAGTGTAAAATTGGGAGTTTATTAATGAATATAAAATAATAGAATTCATAACATAGAAATGAAAAATATAAGTAACTAAAATAGAAATTTCTTGCAGGCCTAAAATAAATTCCAAAAGGGGCTACATGAGCATGTAAGCATCCGAACAGCGTCTGTTTGTGTTCATCCAGTGAGATATGGGAAAATTAGTCACGTAATATCACGCCTCTTTTTTTTTTTTTTCGTCCAATGATGATACTTGATAGATATTGATAGAATTTAATTATCCCAAATAGGGTAAATAATTTAGTAACTAATACAAAACAGGTAGTAATTTGTAAAACTCTTAAACTAATGTAGTAATGGGTAATTCTAAGTTTTAGGTTCAGCGGTAAAAAGACAGAAATGTTTGTCAAAGCGCGAGATGAACAACCAGAATTCTCTTCTGAAGGGAGAAGAGAAGCGTGCAAGAGTTAATATGGAAAGATGGAAAGAGTCAGTCAGTTGAGGTTGATTTGGAAAATGTCAGTAGAGTTAGAGGTGTTTACCATCAGGAAAGGTCTTCAAAGGAATCCTCCGAGGAAACCAGAAGAAAGTTCTCTATACTCATATGTATAACCTTCGGTTAGCTTTTGGTTAGCTTCCGCCCGAATTGTTCATTCTGACGAAGGTCAAGCTTTTCACTCCACCTCAGACCTACAGTTTAACGTGGAATCCGAACCACGCCCCACCAGCAGCCCAGCGTCTTAACCACTAGGCCACTCACTCAGGGTACCCATTTATCTACCAACCACTTTCTTTATTGTGACTTTCTTTATTGTGTGGAAAAATGAACAGCTGGATTTTGCTGCGCGCCGCCTGCCGCCACCGGGTCTCGAACCCGGGGCCGATGGATTTGTAGTCAGCGACGCTAACCACTACACCACCGAAGCGTATAGGCATATATATATATATACACTATATTATTATCTTTTATTAATTTTTATAATTATCGTTGAGTGAACATTAATTATATATATCACTGGTCGACAAAATCGAACTTTTTATTTGTCACATGAACAAAAATGGGTGGATCTTATAGGTTCTTATAGGTTTTTTACCGCTGAGTTCAAAAATGGCCACAAAATTTTTCTATTACCCACCAATATTGAGTGAATCGAAAATGAAATTTGGACTAATTTATAGGCGTAATAGCAATATCAAAGTAGAAAATGCATATTGAATTCACCTAAAATGTGGCTACTGATGATTTACGCTTGTATTTCGCCTCTGGGCCATCCCTTGACAATGTCCAGCAGTAGTCATCCAACATGCTGGTCGACAAAATCGAACTTTTTATTTGTCACATGAACAAAAATGGGTGGATCTTATAGGTTTTTTACCGCTGAGTTCAAAAATGGCCTCAAAATATTTCTATTACCCACCAATATTGAGTGAATCGAAAATGAAATTTTGACTAATTTATAGGCGTAATAGCAATATCAAAGTAGAAAATGCATATTGAATTCACCTAAAATGTGGCTACTGATGATTTACGCTTGTATTTCGCCTCTGGGCCATCTCTTGACAATGTCCAGCAGTAGTCATCCAACATGCTGGGGCTCCACTTGCCCTGGTATCGCTTCTCTCTCGTGGATATTTGTTGATGAAAGCGTTCCCCATGCTCATCACTAACATCGCCTAAGTTTGTTGGGAAGAAGTCGAGATGTGGGTCAAGAAAATGAATTTTCAACGACATGTTGCACCCCACGTCTTTGTAGGCCTTGAGAAGTTCTTCAACAAGTGACTCTTAATTTTCGGCCTTGAAGTTTCCGAGGAGATTTGTGTTCACTACTTTAAATGCTCTCCAAGCTGCTACTTCAACTTCACTTAGAGTTTTATCAAACGCGCTGTCTCCCATGATTTCTCTAATTTGCGGGACCACAAATATCCCTTTTTTGATTTTGACCTCGCTGATCTTCGGACATTTCTGTTTCAAGTAGAGACCCCCCCCCCCTGCCATTTTGATCCATAGCCTTAACAAAATTTTCCATTAAACCAAGTTTAATATGTAGTGGTGGCAAATAACTTTTTTGGATTAAGAAGAGGTGAACTGGTGAGATTTTTTGCCCTGGAATCAACGCTTGTCGAAGTGGCCATTGTTTCTTTGAGTAATGGCTTTCCCGTGCTCTGCTGTCCCATTCACAGAGGAAACAACAGAATTTCGTGTAACCCAGTTGTAAACCAAGAAGAAGTGCAATCACTTTCAAGTCTCCACAGATATGCCAAGAGTATTTATCATATTGGATATGTTTCACAAGCAGGTGCATATTGTCGTATGATTCCTTCATATGTACGGCATGTGCTAATGGAACTGAAGGGTATTTATTTCCATTATGGCGTAATACAGTTTTTAAACAGCTTCGAGGAATCAATAAATAGGCGCCATTCGTTTGGATCATGTTGTTGGCCACGGGTTTTCATGAGAGGGTAGAAAGTTTCTTTGATGCTTGTGGTAAAACGATATCTTAGTGCCTTTTTCTTGAAGATTCCAACCTTTCAACCTGGAAGCCGAAAGCTCGGATTGATCTTTTGACAATTTCATATCACAGACAAACTCGCTCAGGTCTTCTTGAGATATTAAGTGAGGCTCTGTCGATGACCAAGATGGTTCAAACATTGGATCAACATCGTCCGTCAGTAAACCATGTTGAGCTTCGTCATTACCATTGTACATCAATTTCATTTTCATCATCTAAACGCCACGTTTCCGGTGGCCTTGGTACTGGCAAATGTTTCTTATGTAAAACAGGCCTTATGGCTGATGGTAAATTTGGGTATTATACCATATGTTTAGATTTCGCAGTAATGCCTAGTATATTTGTTAAGCAGAAATAACAATCCGTTAAATGGTCTTTCGGCTCTCTCCATATCATCGGAACAGCAAACGGCATTTGACGAGACCCATTTAGCCAGCCTGTCAGAAGTCTTAAACACGTAATACAGCATATATGAGGTGCCCACGTCTTGTTCTGATCCCCTACCTTGCAACCAAAATAAAGTGCGTATGCTTTTTTGACGAGAGGGGTGAAATTTCGCCTTTGAAATTTAAGTGTTAACTCTTTCAAACATAACAGAAACAGTTTGGATGGTTGACACACTTGCGTGGCATTCTGTCATGAAACAATACGAACGCACTGACACAAAAATGATTAAGGAAAATCACGAATAAAATGCACGATGTTCACTGAGTGAAATCAAATGAGTAACTGACAAATGAAAGTCAACAGTGACGTGTAGCAACTTATAAGCAGAGAAGAGGAAGGGGCAGACCCCGCCCCCTTCCTATTCTCACTCAAATCCTAAGTAATGTAAATTCGTGTGTCACTCTAAAACTGCGGGTGATAGAAAAATTCTGTTTTCATTTTCGTAATCAACGTAAAAAATTACACATAGTTCAAGTAAAAATATCTCTGACAAAAACTTTGTTGATCAGTGAATTATTTTTATAACATCGTGTTTCATTTCTAATCAGAGAAGTGTTTTGAATGTGATGAAAAGGTGAATCAAAATCGGAATGGTAAAATTTTATAAATAAATTGTGATGAGATAAATGACACAATCAAGAAAGAGTTGAGTTATCTGGTAAAAGAAAGGTAGTATTCCAAAGAGTGTAATTAATTTTCTTACAAGAGTCATATAAGACTGCTGCGAAAGATAATAAGAGGTAGTCCCAAAGCCATACCGTGAGGCCGTGGTAGGCATTCGAAAAACTCCAAGACCAACTCTTGTATGATATAGGCGTGTCGTAGGTGTTTCAGGCACACCGAGCCGACCTAACTCTTCCACGTACGCTGATAGGCCTAACTCAGCTAGACTAAGAATTAAGTTGGCTAATGCTACCAATTATATAATACTATCACCCGAATAAAGTCTTCATTATCATTTCGCAGAAAGACGTGTTTAACTTCTATAGAGTGATTGGGTGTGTTATTGGAAATTATGTTTTTAGCCCCACCATAAAATATATATATATATATATATATATATATATATATATATATATATACACGTGTCAGAAAAGTCTGGAACCGTAGGAGAAATTGGTTATAATTTTTTTTTTTTCAGGGTACCCGTGAATGGTGGCGTTAAGTTTACAAGAGCGTATTAAGATTATTCTTCTGTGTGGACGTGATGGCTGGTCCCATAGATGTGTGACAGATGAACTTAACGGTCGTCATCCAGAAAAAAAATCCAGTAACACATAGTGTGGTTGGAAATTATTGAAAAAGTTTAAAGAAATTGGCTCTGTAGCGGACAAACCACGTTCAGGTCGTCCCAGAACCTCGGAAGAAGTCCGTGAGACCGTAATGGTGAAAATTTATGCTAGTCCTAAAATGTCATTGAGGCGTACAAGCTTGCAAATTGGAGTACCAAAAAGTACCATCCATGATGTTTTGAAGCGCGTGTAAATAAAGTGTTTCTCCTATGGTTCCAGACTTTTCGGACACCCTGTGTATATATATATATATATATATATATATATATATATGCTGCAACCTCACAAGGAAAAAGAAAAACGATTCCAAGGCCTTTCGTGTATTCAGAGCTACACCTCGTCAGGTGTAGCTCTGAATACACGAAAGGCCTTGGAATCATTTTTCTTTTTCCTTGTGGGTTTGCAGCATTCATTCATTTCACGTGTTTTATTGTGAAATTCATCCCATATATATATATATATATAAACCATTCTGAGTTGTAGCATATATAAACACAAATATTATAACGCGTATAATATAAATACATTTATAGGAGCCATAGAATATTTTTCGACAACACTTTCATTACAATAAATAATATTAACTTCAAACAAGAGCAGGAAATTGCAATAGGGACAAACAACAGTCCACATACAGCAGATTTATATCTGTTATGCAAGGCATTCCTGTTTATGGAAAAGCGATTGAATAGTCAAAGCGATAACCAAATATTTAAGAGAAATGGGCGATATATAGACTATATCTGTATGACAAATATACCTACATAATTTAGAAAAAATGCGGGACAAATTTACCCACCAGAACTAAAATTAGAAAGAGAAAATAACCACAGAGACGAAGAAAATGCTCTACTTGAGTCTACAAATTATAAACGAGAAACTACTCGTAGTTACACGCCCCGCTTATAATACGTAAAACGGATGATTACCATTTTGATGTAATAATATTCCCTTTCAAGGATAGCTTAATTAATTACAAATAATTTAACGTACAAAGTTTTTTAACTTACAAGTAGTCCGACATGCGAGGATATGCTGTAAATATAAAGGATTTAAATAAAGCGTAAAATATTAGGTCATCCCATAAGTAATGCGGCTTTTTAAAAAATTTTTTTTCCATTTTTATCATTATTTTACGGATAGAAATCAAACAACTCTTTGAAGTTATTTATATTTAAATAAATATTTATTTAAATATAAATAACTTCAAAGAGTTGTTTGATTTCTATCTGTAAAATAATGATAAAAATGGAAAAAAAAAAAATTAAAAAATGCCGCATTACTTATGGGATGACCTAATACATAATGCATTTCTGTGGGAATAAAGGATTCGATAAAAATCAATTAATTTACAAATTAAACGTGTTAACGTGGCAATTACCAAGAATATTAAGTAAATTCAATTACATAAAAACTACAGAATTCATTAATAATTTAGATATATAAGTCATACATCATGCGTATATGCTGATAGACGCATATATAAATATACAGAGAGGGTATCTAGATGTGTATATGTATATATTGTATATATGTATGTGTGTGTGTGTGTGTGTGTGTGTGTGTGTGTGTGTGTGTGTGATATGAGTATACAGAGAAAGTATATAAAGAGATACATATACAAAATAAAAATGGGAATCATATTAGAGTATAAATAAAAATAAAATAAAATAAATAAATTGATACAGTACGATAATACAAACGTTTAAAAAACACGAGTCTTTATAAGAGTTTAGACAGTCAATATACTATAAAAGAAAGATTGAGAAATGCAAGATCAGGGTGAATTATTATTATTAAAAATAAAAAGGCGGACAATTATATAGGACTACATATATAGGATTTACAATAAAATAGCGTTTCGGGCACATAAACTATGTATATACTGTAATGAGATACGAAAATGCGAGCTGGAGGGAAATACAAGCGTAGAAGAAAGCGAAATGTAGTTGGTTGTTGTTAATTAAAGAATAAAACAATAAAGTTTCGAAAATAAGACAAACAGTAAATTTAGAGCACTCGAAGTAAAATGAAAAACAAACACTTAAAATGGAAGTTGAGTGAAGAAAGCAAGGCTCTTCTCTCTGAAATTAATAATAAAAGGAACAATAATAATAATATTAATAATAACGATAATAATAATAATAATAATAATAATAATAATAATAATACTGAAAGTAACAGCAATACTAATAGTAATGATAATAATAGCAATAATAGTGGTGAAAAACTCAATGATACTTGCAATAATGAGGACGAGCAAATTAAATTAGATTATAAATAGGTAGACTGGAGGAAGTATTGAATTCGTAACTACAAAATAAAGAAAAAAGGTTGATACCAATAAAGGTTTTCCGAGATATATTCCTTTTTATTTTTTGTTTTTGAGATTATTCAACTTTGAGGCGTTGTCTACATTAAATTTTATTCCCTTTGAATTTACAAATAGTTTATTTCTTTGCTGAGTTTACAGATGCGTAAAAAATATATGATTCTTAAATAAATACGGGCCCGTATACGGAATATTTACGATTGCAAATGCTTGTGGATTTTGGTACAGTTTGTGTAGAGCAAGCCTGAGGTAGTACGAGTTTGACTGTGACTAATACGGGTAAATTTGTGCTGCCTGGAGACGGAAACACAAAACTGCGGTGCATCTTGCTCCTGAAGAATCATGCACCGGGACTGATAATAAGTGGAGGTGTCTGCAATGCAAACTAGCGACACTGCGTTTAAACGAATACAAAATTAGGTGTTCTCTGGAATGGGCTAACACGGAATATTTTTGCTTTCATTGGTGATGAACCACGTGAAGAAGCCTTATAAATACATTGACTTCACTATATTTGCTTGGCAATAATGCTGCGAGTTGCTCGTACTCTGAAATGGGAGTATAGGAGGAATCAGGGCCGTTTCTAGCCATTAAGGAGCCCTAAGCAGTATACCCATTTAAGGCCCCACCCCTCCATCCACCAACTCACGCCTTACTACATCACCTCAGCACACACATACAAAAAAATGGCTGTGTTAATAAAAAACAATTATGAAACAACTTTAATGAAACATTTATGTCCAAAACAACAAATATGTACTTTCAGAAGACAAACAGAACAAATACTCTTCATGAAATTCCTGAAAATTAGCTTATCATTATTTAGAATAAATGACACAGAACTATGTATAAAAAAAAATACAATTATGAACTACCAAACAATTACTAACTCTACGATACAATCGTGTAATAGCTAACAGTTATACAGAACAGTTTGTATCTTCAAAATTTTTGCCTCCTAGATTTTTTCTGGGCGAAATCATCAATCATCATATGAAATCTCCCTGCCAACGTCCTGGTTCATGCTTATGATGCCAAGGCCACTGAGGCGATCCTGCCCCATTGATGATCTGAGGTAGTTCTTCATTAGCTTCATCTTAGAGAAGCTCCTCTTGGCTGACGCTACTGTCACAGGTAGAGTGCAGGCAATTCTTAGTGCAACCCAGAGATTGGGGTATAGTTCCTCCAGTTGCTTCTAATGAATGAAAGAGAGAAGCTCCAATGCAGTCATGTTGTGTGAATGTAAAGTCGGCAAGTTCTTAATTTCAAGGCCAGTTCTCTTCCATCAATGTCAGAGTCAGCTCCAGAGCTCAGTATCTTAGAGAGCTTTTCACACTTGCAGGACAAGTCTTCCTTGTTCATTGCGGTGAGGTTTAGGAGAACCCCAAATATGTCCCTCACATCATCTAATGTTTTGAATCTCTCATTTATTGACCCGATGGCACAATCCACCACCACATTGAAAAATTTGACTTCCAGCCTCTTTAAGGCTTCTGTAAATGGTTCGTCAGGAGCTTCGTAAGCAAATTGCTTTTTTGTGGATCTGAGCCCCTTCTCCTTCAGCACAGCCTCCACATTCATTTCCTCACATGTGTCCCTAGCTACGACTTGTGCTGCAACAAAACCTGTGTTTTTGTAGCTGGTGAATGAGTCTTTTGTTTTTGTGAGGAGGTTGACTGCCACATCAAACTGCATTGTAGGAGACTGCAGAAGTTTGCTCACATGGTTAACTGCATGAAGAATGTCATACCATACTACTGTGCAAATCTGAAAGCGATAAGACCTACCTCCTCTGCAAGTGCTTATGCTTCAGTCCTGGCTATGGCATCTGTGGCATTGTTTTTGACTTCCAACAGGGCCTCTCTGATGTTGTGGCTCTGGTATCGCACAGCCTCAATGCTCTTAAGCCGGCTCTCACCTGGTTTCACTCCAAGACTTGAGTGTCATGTTCACGTGCTTCTTTAGGATTGTCCATCTCTGTGTAGCTGCTGCAAAAAGGTTGTACAATTTTTGTACGTTGCGAAAGAAGCTGATGGCATCTGTGGAAGCTTTAGCTGCTTCAGCTCCTACGAGATTCAGAGTGTGAGCCCCACATGGAACATAGAGTGCACGACAGTTCTTCTCTAATAACCTTGCCTGAACACCGTTGTTTCTTGCCCTTCATGTTCGCTCCGTTGTCATATGACTGTCCTCTCTGCAGTCATCAAAGTGAATATTCAGTTCATCTAGTCTCTTCAAAATCAGAACTGAGAAACCCAGGCCTGTACTTTCTGAAGCCTCAAGAAAGCCCAAGAAGTATTCTTTTATTTCTGGTACTTCACCCATTTTAACAGTTCTGATAATAATCGACATCTGTTCTTGGTGGCTTATGTCTGGAGTGCAGTCTAAATGAATGAGTATATTTAGCTTGTTTTATTTCCGCAACAATGACATCCAAGATCTTCCCACTAATGGACCCAATGAGCTCATTTTGAATGATGTTTCCTAGGTAACTTGAATGACTAATTGGCCACTTTCGACTCTGCTGATGTGTTGTTTCATCACTGGATCAAATTTGGCAAGCAGCTCAACCTCCTTCAAGAAGTTGCCATTGTCTCGATTGTACAACGTAGAGGAAGACCCCCTGAAAGCAAGGTTCTCTGCCAGTGATTGGATTATACTTACAAGACGTGTGAGAACATCTCGCCAGCGTCTTCGCTCTACCTCCATTAATGACATTTCAGTTTGGTCAATGGTCCTCCAGTTTTTAGCCGCAGTTCCAGATCCTTCCATGTTGCCATGTTATCTGCATGTTCTGAACTATTTTCATGGCCTTTCAGAAGCGAACCAACGTTTATCCAGTCTGAAAGTCCATCCGTAATTAGTTTGTACGACTTCCTTGAAAACAACTTGCAGCAGAAGCAATAAAGAGCATCATTCCTTCTAGAGTACATCAGCCAGCTTCGCTTTAATTTTTCCCCATTAATTAATGTTCTGTACATGTAATGGTGATGAACGCTTCTACCGTCCTCTCTTTTAGGGAATGTGAAATCTGGACTGATTTGAAATGGTCCTCGAGACACCAGATCTGTCTTCAAGGCATCTGACAGGACAATTGGCCAGTCATACGGATCAAGCGGTGGAGCAGATCTTGGTTCTTTTGCTCAGTAGAAATACCTGTATGTGGTGTTTGAAGCTGAACAGAAGATGGGCCACTTGTTGGTTCATCAGGCTCTACTTCTACTGGTGTTTGAGGTTGCATAGAGGATGGTCTTGCTGTTGGCTGATGATGCTCATCAGGCTTTGCTGAGGATGGCGTTTCCAAATATTTCAGTAGTGCTTCTGAGAAGAACATAACATTACATATTCTGTTAATTTTTGCTAAAATACTCTGTCTTATCTTGTTTGATAATTGATTTGTGTGAACAGAATTTGAGGTGATGTGAGCCATTAAATTTTACATTTCGAAATATTATAAATATTACAGAGACTAGCTTACTCTACAGTCTACACGATTCCTGAGCACTTGCCTAGCTTGATGGTCTACCTAACCTAGTTGCCTGAACTGTAATTATAAGAATATACAAGTGGCACATCTCACCTGTGCTACTGGAAAGCTTCTCCTCCTCTATTTTCTTCTTTTTCCGTTTTTCAGCTCCTGATGGATAATGTCGTTTCATTTTCCAAGATGCACGAAGTCACATCTAGTTAACTACAACTAATCTGCTAAATAATAATAATGATGATAATAATGATGATAATAATAATAATAATAATAATAATAAAAATAATAAAATAATAATAAAAAAATAATAATAATAAATAATAATAATTGTTATAATTGTAACGTTAATCAAATACATTCAAATAATCAGACCATTTAGGTTTTAACCAACAAAATTCCCATTATCTGAAAAAGATGAGAAAAGAATTAATAAACTTGAAATCATAACGAAAATAATCCTAGGTTTTAAAGAGTTAAAAAATCTCTTAATAATTAGTAAATTAGTGAAATAATGTTTTACAATACTAGAAAAATTAAGCATTTAGGAAAGTATAAGCATATACTGTAGTAAGAATAAAGTTAAATAATATAGAAATAAGATCTCACAATAGTTATTTACACATAACGACCAAAACGTTTGTTTGTCTCCATTTATCACATTTGTCTCATACAAAAACTTTAATTAATACGACAATAATAATAATAATAATAATAATAATAATAATAATAACAATAATATTAATAATAACTTCAGCTATATTCCTATTCTTGCCCACTGAGCTATGACCTGGGAGCCTGTCTAGGGGCCCCGTAGTAGCAGCGGGGCCCTAAGCGGCCGCTTAGTCTGCTTATGCCAGGAAACGGCCCTGGGAGGAATGACGCTCTTTGTGAAGCGATGTTAAACATTTTATCCTTCCATTTAAGCTCTACAAACGCATCGATAATATATATATATATATATATATATATATATATATATATATATATATATAGCATGTGCGTTGAACAAGTCATGTAGAAAGAAAGCTGTTGATTAAAACTCAATAAAAAATGGTCCCATAATTTATAGGGTTTTTTCATAAAAAAATAAAAAATAAAAATAATAAGAATGAACTAATTTATTTAAACTTTTTTATTTTCTTTGTTTTTCTTTTTTCTTACAAGATTTCGTTCTTTTTTTTTAAATATTTATATTTGTCTTTTCGGGTTTCAAATGAGGTTTTTCTGTCTTGTTAAAACTTTCAGTCGAGTTTAAGACATAACTTTCTACCGAATTAGAGAGAAAGAAAAAAGACGCGGTGTCATCGGTGACAAAGTGCCTAGCGCTTTGAAGGAGAGTGTGTAAATGGCACTAGGTCGGAAAGTAAGGAAATGGGGAGAAGGAAGGAAATTGTATGGGCGGGGACCTCCAGTATGCCCACCATTGTTTACATTTCCTTTTTAAAATACAAAGGAGACTTAATTTGAACATTTTATATCTTCATATATATATATATATATATATATATATACCCACAAAAGATTTTGTCATGATAACTTACTTTTGGCAAGAAAGTAATTGTGAGACCGATGACAAGTACAGTAAAAGAGTAAAAGGAATCGGAAATTGCAAGTAAAAATGGCGTTTCTAATTAGATAAGAAACGTGGCTCATTATAAAACTACGCAATATCGAACGATATTAGAAAACTTTTATATCCTTCTTCTTTAGGAGTCGATTAGACCATCTTGTAGCCTATATAATATTTCTGCAATTTTTCTTCGGTAAATTAAATTACTTCCACATTGATCGTTGGTAATTATTTAATTCGTAGTTTTTTTGCTGCGTAACTTCTCATATACTTATATGTTGTTTGGTTAAAATGTTATACACTCACTAATTCACGACTTTGTGGAAAGTAGCTTTGCTGGAAGAAACAAGTTCTTCAATATAATCAATCCAAATGAGTTCATTCAGCCACTTTTTAAGGTTGTTAGCGCAATCATTTTACACATGGTTGAATTAACCATCTTGATTGGACTTGTCCAAATAGTTAACCATATATCCTGCTTGTTTTACCCATATATATATTATATATATATATAACCTTTGGTTAGCTTCCGCCCGAACTGTTCATTCTGACGAAGGTCAAGCTTTTCACTCCACCTTAGACCTACAGTTCAACGTGGAATCCGAACCACGCCCCATCAGCAGCCCAGCGTCTTAACCACTAGGCCACCTAGGGTACCCATTTATCTACCAACCACTTTCTTTATTGTGTGGAAGGATGAACAGCTGGGTTTTGCTGCGCGCCGGCTGCCGTCGGGTCTCGAACCCGGGGCCGATGGATTCGTAGTCAGCGACGCTAACCACTATGTATACTGTATATATATATATATATATATATATATATATATATTATATATTATATATATATATATATATACATATATATATACACTAATATACAGTATTATCACTCGATCATTTTATTCTGTAAGAGATTTTATATATATATATATATATATTTATATATATATATATATATATATATATATATATATATATATATACACATACATATATATATACACTAATATACAGTATTATCACTCGATCATTTTATTCTGTAAGAGATTTTTTTGAGGCGATTTATGGAGTCTTAATCTTTTATATCAGCGCTTCTCAATTCAGGTGAAGACCCCTTTGAATTCGGAGGAATATTATGGACCCCTTTTAGTTTTAATCATCCTCAATAGTCATATAAGAAAGCTCGAAATAAGCCTGTCCAGTAATTACCAGGATTTCAGAGTAGGTTGAAAATTTTGTACTTACGCTTTTGAATCAATACTCTATTCGTCATCCCAGATTGGACTCCACCCGGAGAATATCCGGAAAAGCTGCCAGTCCTAGACAATTTAGATAAGCATTAAAGTTTATTATTACTTTAATTCTAAATGGGTGTAAGGAAAAAAGGACACAAAAATGATAAGAACAAAGACTGGAAAAATGGTTGAGCGAAAACCGGAGACCAAAATAGCATCTGAAAGAGATCCAGCCATTCCTCCTTGTCTTTGTTCGAAAACTTTCGGTTGACAATTCTGACCGGTTTTCATTTCTACAGCTTTATTGGAGCCCTTACATAGCTTACAGTGAACCCAACTTTGGGAACCACGACGACCTCAGAGAATTGATCTTTGCAGAATCTTAAAGTTTATGCGTTTCTTAATAAATTTTATAAATACCGACTAAAAAAATGAAATAAATAATTTTAAGATATTATTAATTCATTTTTTTTCCTGGTTTTCAAGTTCACTTACTCTCAAAATCTACCCCATCCTTGTGAATGAAGAATCGTGATGCTTTCACTTTTGTACTAGTGCGTTCGAAAAGTCTCTCCGCACTGCTATGTTAAACGCATAGGAAATTGAAAAACTACACTGTTTTCATTCAACCATGATTTAGTAATTTTATTACATAACCTTTTGATTTTACAGCATGTGTTGAAAGTGTTTTCCACCATTTTGCAGGCACAGAGCAACTCGTCTACACTTGTCGTCAAACCGCTTAGCGCGCATATGCTGGCTGTAGCACGTTGACTGCTGAGAGACTTTTCGAAAGCACTGTATTTAAAGCTGACACGTTTCTGATATCACATTGATGAGCTTTGCCATTTGTTCGTGAGGACAATGAACGTGGTGTCTAGTTACTTTTGTTAACCCTATATATATATATATATATATATATATAATGCAAATCCACAAGGAAAAAGAAAAAATTATTCCAAGGCCTTTCGTGTATTCAGCAATACACCTCGTCAGAGAATTGCTAAATGCACGAAAGGCCTTAGAATAATTTTTTCTTTTTCCTCGTAGTTTGCATTATTCATTCATTTCACATGTTTAAGTGTGAAATTCATCCCATATATATATATATATATATATATATATATATATATATATATTATATATATATATTAGGGTGTGCCTAAAATTAAACTAATTTTTCTAATACCACATATCTTTATTTTGTGGCAATGAATGAAAAACTAATATAGACAAAATTTTATTGAATTTAGTTAATATTAACAGGGTGCTCAATTCACTGAAAAGTTCCACTTCAAAAAAGTTGTATCATAACTAAATAAATTCCATACTTTTAAGACTTTATTTCAACTTGAGCTCAATTATTTTCAAAATTTAACATAAATATACTTTTGGAGTCTTCTGAACATTCACTTAAGCCTATCTTTTTTAATCTCTTTGTAGGCCTATACAAAAACTACACACATAATATATTTTACACATAAAATAACCACAGTATATTTTTTGAATAACACTTATTAACATACATTTTTTAGTAATATTTCTTGGCTTTGGGGTTTTGTTTCCTATGGTGTTCTACAACCTGCAAAAGGTACTGTTTTTGATTTTCATCTGTTGTTAGTGTTGCATTGAACTTCGTAATGAGAGCCATACCACGTTCTGCAAGATCATTTACAACTCTCAATTTTTTAACTATTTCTTTTGCGACATTGTAATGTGCCGAAACTGACCACCTTTCAGGATCTTCATGAAGAAATTCTGCGAATACTCCTGTGATTGTGAAAAATGATTTGGTTCTTTGCGTGCAAAAATCAGGTAAAGTTTTATGAGAAGGATCAAAGGGCTGAACCCTACGCACAAAATCTTCAATGCAAGGAACTTCATTTGCATTTTTGGCCATCATCCTTTTGACATCAAATGATATCTCTGGATCAAAAAATGCAAAAGCAACATTTACCTCATTTAAGTACCACAGGGCGTTCAAAGACAGTAGTAAGAGCATTTGATAGATTTTGATTTCTAAGACGGTTCAGCTCTTGAAAGAACTTCAGATCATTTGCTGGAGCCTTTATGGCCACAGAGCTTTGGAACCATGCTTTTAAATATATCTTTACAAGAAATATATTAAAATTTAAAAAGTTTATCCATTTCCTTTCTGAAGCTGTATTTCCTTTTAATCTCAAATTCGATATTTCCTTCTGCAGATCGAATTGATTTCTAAACAACCACATTTTGAGAGAGTAAATGGCTCTTGACATCCATCTTGCTCGATGGACAGGACCTGGGCGCTTAAAAGAAATACCTGTGATTGGAATCCCGCCCAAAAATATGATTGAGAGCTCCAGAAGCGCTCGATAATCATCCGGAGGCTGTTGTTCGTGTAGGGTTACGTTTGCGAACATGATAATGTCATCTTTAAGAGCAATAATTTCTTCTGCGCCAACATCTGCATGGGTAATAGGCCGCTACTCATTTTGAATGAACTTTGGCCAGAATTTCTGGAAATGCTTGAAAATCTCTATGTTTGGAAATTTTGAGTTATCGTTCAGAAGTATCTCAAATGCTTTGCACAAAACAAGCTCATGAATGTGATGTCTGCATGCCAGAAAAAGTATATCCTTTTTAAGGTATTGCTCTAGTATAGTGCATGTACCTGTCCTTTGTTCAGTGTTGCTGGCAGTGGTATCGAAACTTAAGCTAATAATTTTATGTGTGATATTCCACTCTTCAATTGTTTCAATTACCCACACCCGGAAGTACTTTTAAGTGGGGCCCACATCACGCCCGCAATGTGGGCACCCGCGGGTACCCGCACCCGCGGGCAACCCGCGCAGGCCTCTAATACGTATACACACATGTAAGCGTGTTTGTGAGCGTGTGAGAAAAATTAGCATTGCCTATCTGCACCGACGTAAGGTTCGCGAGTGACTGAGAATGACAGATGTAGACTTGAGCTTTTGAAGTCGTTGAGCACCCACTTAATATTCATTAAATTGAACAAAATTTTTCCTGAAAAGTTTTGTTTCGATATGTAACCAATTCACATCGTGTGCTAAGCTGTAAGTCAATTTTAAAATTTTGTCATATATACTATGGGCACACCCTAATATATATATATATATATATATTATATAATATATATATACATATACAGGTGTCTCAAAAGTCGCGCACCATAGGCTTTATTCAGACTTACGAAGTTTACGAGTTGAAGTGGTTTATAAATGATGTTTAATTACAATATACAGTATGTTCGATAATGTTCGAATAATAAAATTAATAGCATGTACAATTAATCAAAAAGCTATCTTAAAATAATTAAATTGAATAAAGTTATATTATAGGCTGACCATATTTCCTTGAGACAAAAACGGGACATTGGGATGGCAAAAAAGGGACGGGGGTTATGTAATATTCTGTATTCATGAAAAAGTAAGTACATAAACCGGGACAAAATTGACATTTTTATTAAAACGACGGGACGGCCAGGAAATATAAAACAAACGGTACTGTCCCGTTCAAAACGGTACGTATGGTCAGCCTATATATTAACCAAGGGTGCGCGTGACTTTTATATAGCTTCATTCAATTTAATTATTTTAAGGTAGCTTTTTGATTAATTGTACATATTATTAATTTTATTATTCGAACATTATCAAACATATATTGTAATTAAACATCACTTATAAACCATTTTGACTCGTAAACCTTATAAGTCTGAATAAAGCCTATGGTACGCGACTTTTGAGACACCCTGTATGTGTGTGTGTGTGTGTGTGTGTATGTGTGTGTGTGTGTATATCTATATATAACACCAGTTTCATTTTCATCATCAATATGATAAAGAATATCGATTCGTAGGTAGCACCTACATATAAAATTGCTTCGGCATAACCCACCTGTTAAGTAAACCTATCTTAAAAATTTTATAATTTTATAATCCTTATGATCCTATAATTCTGATATTCCTCAAAGTCCTTCAAATTCTGTAATTGTTAAATTTAAGATTTTAAAGTAATATAATTTTTAATTTAAATTTAAATTTTAAGTTTTTATAATACGGTACCACAACTTTTGAACTTAAAATTTTCTAATCCTTATTATCTTATAATTTTTCTATTCTCATAGTCCAAATTCTGCAATCGCTAATTTTAAGATTTTATAATGATATAATTTTTTTTTAAATTTAATTTTTAACTTTAAGTTTTAATAATTCTATAATTTTATAACTTTTAACTCTATACTCTCACCGTGGATGCATATCGGTATATAAAAGGTTCTTCGTTCTTGCTTTAATTACACTCGTTTTTTATTTTTATTTTATCTTGTATATATATATATATATATTAGGGTATCTCTTATTGGGTAGTCAAAATTTGAAATGTTGGATTATTTTATCTGCGCCCCCTAAAATAGTTCCATGTAGCATAAAAACTAAAACTTGAAAGTTTGACACAAATTGGCTCATATTTAGGGGTCGCCCCCGGCTAATAAAAATGGTGACCATGGCATAATAGCTCCTGACATATGATTATGCTCATTATACACATAATTCCTTCCTTCTTTTTTTAGTTTGATTCGTTTTTATAAGTATAGGCCTTCTTATTTATCATTGATCCTTTTCTAACCTATCCATGATGTTGTTATAATCCATCCTTTGGTCCTCAATCCTTCTTTATCCCAATCCTTTTTCTCCTATCCAAAATGCTTCCTGGCTCTTTTTTATATACAATCAGCAATGAAGCATTGCTACAAAAAAAACCATTAGTTTATTATATAGAGATAAATTCAAAATGCCAGTGATATTTACATACTTTAATTACTTTAATTAGCATTATTTCCTTATACAACATTTATTTAATATACAATGATTATACAATATGGTGTATTTTAAGGTGCGACCTCATCGATGGTTATTTTTTGAGAAGAACAGTTTTTGATGGAACTGGGTGACTCTGGCGGTGTTTTGCAACAATTTGGAGCAGGAACTGGAGCTGCTCTTCCCCTACTGTCAATTTCTTATTCAGCTCTTGAACTAAAGCTACTGCACTTTCTGCCGGTCATTTACAACAGATAGAGCTGCAACAATAGCTCTGGCCCTTAAATATTCACAGTTGGATGTCCAAGTGCTGGGTGCCTTGTTCAGAAATCCTTCTGGCAAATTCAGCTTAGTAAAGAATTCTCTAGTATTTCTTGTAACAAGTTGGTGTAGTCCTTCACCAGAGCAGAAGGTCGATTCAGGAATCCGAGGACGCTTGGGTGGTCTATCGTGGACTCATCTTCTAATGCCTTTACCATGCGTTTCTTTACATCTGTAGTAATTCGCTCATCAAAGAAAGCAAGACCAACTGCTTCTTCAGACAGGTACCATAAGTGGTTAGAGAGCTTTTTTTTAGTTGCATCAGAAATCTTTTTGTTAGGATAATTAATCAATGACCTCATAAGGAGCCAGTCATTAAATGGGGTTTCAATAGGGAGTGAGGATGTTGTCCAAGCCTTCATATAGATGAAAACAGAAAAAAGGGAAAGATCTCGAATTCCTCGTTCTTCAGTCTTAGTCATCTTGAACTGGTTTCGAAAAAGCCACATCTTGATAGGATAGAGCGCTTTGGACATCCAGCGAGCTCGATGCATGGCACCTGGTGCACGAAACTTGATGCCTTTATTGGGGACACCTCCAAGAAAGATGATGGACAGATCCAAAAGTTCTTGATAGTCATCCCGTAGCATAGGTGCCTGGGATCTAGCAAACTGAATTAGTTCAGTTTTAGACTGGATAATTGCTTCTTTAGTAGTCGGTCTGTCTCACCTGTTTGGAACTGGCTTTGGTCAACAGAAGTCCAATTGTCACGAAAACGCTTAGAGATCAATATCTCTGGACCAATGCAAAAACTTCACTTTTTTTTATACGTGAAGGTCAAAATATGAAAATAAAAACCCATTCTAATAGACAGAGTTTATTTCCACGACAGTTTCGACGCCCACTGGCATCCTCCTTCTGTATCCACCCGAGGAGGATGCCAGTGGGCGTCGAAACTGTCGTGGAAATAAACTCTGTCTATTAGAGTGGGTTTTTATTTTCATCTCTGGACCAGTTGATGTAGATCCCAATGTTGCTTCAAATGCAGCTCCCAACAATAAATCTAAAACATGGTGTCTACAAGGCAAGTACAAAACATCATGTCCCAATTTTGCTTCGATGAGAGCAAAGCTGTTGTATGGAAACAAATATTCATTTAATTGAATTCATCATAAATATGATGATTAATTAATTAAAAACATATGTTTAGTATACTTGACAACTGCTAGTAATTTCAAATATTAATTGCATAAATAATAGCTATATTTTATGAACTTTAATAAGCGGGGGCGACCTCTAAAAGTTGTTCAATCCAAAAAACATTTTATATGTGATGTTTTGTCAACCAATGGAACTGGTTGAGGGGGCGCAACCTAAAGAAATCAACACTTCGAAAATAAAGACACCCTAATATATATATGCGCCTCGGTTGTGTAATGGTTAGCGTTGCTGACGCTTAATCCATCGGCTCCGTGATCGAGACCCGGTGACGACAGGCGGCGGGCAGCAAAACCCAGCTGCTCATCCTTCCACACAATAAATAAAGTGGTTGGTCGATAAATAGGTACCCTGGATAGCCTAGTGGTTAAGACGCTGGACTGCTGGTGGGGTGTGGTTCGAATTCCACGGTAAACTGTAGGTCTAAGTTGGAGTGAAAAGCTTGACCTTCGTCAGAATGAACAACTCGGGCGGAAGCAAACCAAAGGTTATATATTGTGTGTGTGTGTGTGTGTGTGTTTGTGCTGTATATTTTTTTTATCTCTTACTTAACTGTTATTGTTATTGGTGCTGGTTAAGTGTGCGGTCTACCTACGATTGGTTAGGTTTAATCATGATATTTTCGTTAAAACTAACGAAAATATCATGACTAAACCTAACCAATCGTCAAGGGCGATTGACAATAGGATGTAACAAACAATTAGTAAACAAGATAAGAAGCTATAAAATATAAAGAGGCCGACCGCCGAATCGTAGGTAGACCGCACACTTAACCAGCACCTTATTATTCTATAACGGTATTACCCTAATTTTCACATCATGATCAACACTTTGAACACTCATTACTGTACGTGAAATTATTGAATCTGAAAACGTAGACAACTCTAATTATATCTCAGTAGACACCTTCTCAAACATGAAATACGAAAATGGCAACCTGTATTTCCTAAACTTAAACATTCGCAGTCTCCAATGCTACTTCGACTGAGAGCTAACCTAAAAATTATAAAACCATAAATTCACGTGCATTATATAACTGAAACCGGTTAAATGTTTTTAAATGAAAAATAAAAATAATAAAATATTTTTTAACATTCCGGGTACACAAGCTACAATGTATAGGGGAGGAGGTGTAAGTACATTTGTAGACTCAAACTACAAGAGTAAAAGCATTGATGGACTGACAAGTATAAACAATTCTCCAGAAACACTTGCAAATGAAATGTTTATTCATAAAACCCAGTATTATTCTTGCAAGAGGGAATGAGATTAAAGTACTTGGCATTAATTTAGATAAAAAACAAAATTTCAAAAGTCATGCACAACATATGAAGTCCAAAATATCACGATTTCTATTCATATTATTTAAACTAAAAAGAACCTTCCTCAGAACGCACTCCTTGCCCTCTATTATTCCTTCATCCATCCACATTTATTATATTGCATTACAGCATGGGGTAGCCACAAGAAATATATAAAACATCCTTTGGAAGTAATTCATAAAAAATGTCGGCGAACACTCTCAAATAATGACAACAGACAAAGTCACACTTCTCCAGTGTTTAAAGAGATAAATATTTTAAAACTAAATGACTCAGAAATTTAATGTTCCTTTCAATATGTTCAAAGCTATCAACAAAAATCGACATACATCAGCCATTCAAAGAGCAATTACTCCCCTCATCAAATGCACCAACGTTATGACACCAGATTTCAGATTGTAAACACTACTGGACCAGGGAAGTACTACGGGGGAGGACGTTAGACAAAAGATAGGGAGTGCTGAAACTCCCGTTTCTCCTGTCACTGTCCTCCTTAGCTGATCTTTTTCCGTGTCTCATCTATCCTGTGAGCAGTCCAGCATACTCTGAAATACACAATTCTCTCTCTTATTCTTCACTACATATACGAGTACATGCATCTTATAAACTACATAATCTTTTCAAAATTGAAAAAAATAACATCAACTTCAAGAGCCTTGGAGTCCCCTGGGGAAGGGACCATAAATGTTCCCACTTCCAGCTCCCCCGCTGCCGATACCAGGGACGAAGCCCCGGGCAGCGGTGCTGGATCTGCTACCGTCCATTCGAGATGTTCTGGGCCTCTTCCTGATTCACTTTTCATTAATTTCTGCAACATTCATGGCCTTTCCTACATTTTCAATCTGTTGAACACTACCTCTTCTCCTCCAAACCTCATCTTTTCTTCCTCACTGAAACTCAGGTGCCTGGGACGACTGACAGTAATCCCTTTTCTGTACTCCTTTCTCTATACTCATTTTCACTCCAAAGGTGGAGATTGTGTATATGGACGCAATGACCTAATTTATTCTTGTAGTCCCGAATTCTTTGACTACCTCACTTCTAAAGTGGAATTTCGGGAGATTTCAATTTCCACCACCATCTTTGGCTTTCCTCCCATTTCACAACATCTCTGGTGAACTAGCTACAACTTTTCTATCCTAAATGACTTGGAGCAGATTGCACAGCTCTTTCTGGCATCTAGCTAAGAACCTCTTCAACAACTTTACTTCCTCTGCTTTCCCTACCCCTTTCTCCTTCTCGACAGCCCAGTTGCCGTCTCTTCTCCTGACAAATCTGAACTCTGAACAAATCTGAACAAATCTGTTCTTTCTGCCCTTTCTGGGCTCAACTTTCGGAAGGCGTACGAATCTGATGGTGTTCCTTCTGTTGTTCTAAAGAACTGTGCCTCAGTGCTGACACCCTGCCTAAGCAAACTCTCTCGGTTTTGTCTCTTATCTGGTACTATTCCTTCCTGCTGGAAATTCGCTTTCATTCAGCCCGTCCAAAAGAAGAGTGACCATTCTCAACACTCCAACTATCGTCCAAATGTTTTGATTTCTTGCCTTTCCAAAGTTTTTGAATCTATAGGAAGATTATTAAAGAGTCTCTCTTCTCACAATCTTCTTTCACATCGTCAGTATGGGTTCCCAAAAGGACGCTCCACTGGAGCAATCTTCTTGCACATCTCTCTGACTCTTGGTCATCCTCCTTCGGGATTTCGGTGAAACTTTTGCATTGCTCTAGACATACCGAAAGCTTTTAATAGAGTTTGGCACAAATCTTTAATTTCGAAACTGCCCTCCTTCGGTTTCTATCCTTCTATCTGTGCCTTCATCTCTGATTTCCTTTCTGGCCGATCTGTAGCTGCAGTTGTAGATGGTCACTGTTCTTCTGCTCAGGGTTCTGTCCTTTCACACACTATTTTCCTTTTATTTATTAATGATATTTTAATTCGTACTTCCTCTCCTATTCATTCCTATGTCGATGATTCCACTCTTCACTTTTCCATCCGCTTTTCAATGCGTCCCTCTTAACAGTCACTCCAAGATTCGCATAGAACGCTATGGAACACCTGACTTCTGATCTTTCTGTCATCTCTGATTGAGGCAGAGAAAACCTCGTGGCTTTCAATGCCTCAACAACTTATTTCCTCCATCTGTCTACTCCTCACAATCTTCCACACGACTATCCCCTCCTTACCTTCAACAGCACACAACTCAATCCTTCCTCTTTTCTTAACATTCTTGGCGTTTCCTTTTCTCGTGATCTTTCCTGGAAAGATCACGTACACTCGCTTTCTTAAACAGCTTCTAAGAGGTTAGGTGCGCTGTACCGCCTCTGCAGTTTCTTCACCCCCACTCAGTTGCTCTCTCTGTACACGGGTCTTGTCCGCCCCTGTATGGCGTATGAGGTGGCTCAACCCACACACCCCTACTTGACCGGGTGGTATCAAAGGCTTTTCGTCTCATCAATTCCCCGCATCTTACTGATTGTCTTTAATCCTTCTCTTTTCGCCGCAATGTTGCCTCACTCTCTCTTTACTATCGCTATTATAACGGACATTGCTCTTCCGAACTCTCTAACTGCATGCCTCCTCCTTTAAAGAGAGCACGCAGCACCAGAATTTCTACACTTTCTCATTTTTTCTGTCCAACTCTCTATCGCAAGGGTTAATCGGTAATTTCAATCTTTCATCTACTCAACCGGTCAACTCTGGAACAATCTTCCTCACAGAGCTGGGCACTTGCGTTTTTTTGCCCGTTTTTTTGCGGTACTGCGGTACTGCGGTACTACTACCGCACTACCAAACCGGTACCGCATAACGCAGTACCGCAAAGGATCGCTGAAAGTACAGCAGTACCGCTACCGCATTCAAATTTCCCGCGGTACTTTCCGCGGTACCGACCAACACGGTAGTACCGCAGTACCGCAGTACCGCAAAAAAAACCGCAAGTGCCCAGCTCTGCTTCCTCAATCCATCTTTCACCATGTCTATGACCTCTAACCTTTCAAATGCAGAGTGTCTAGGCATCTCGAAAAATCCGGACCTTGATTTTGGCTCTTCTATGGAGGGTCGCTTTTGATGGCATTCACCATGGCCCCTCCTTCCTGCATAAAAAAATACAATAGAAACTGTAGGAAATGCACTCTCTTTCAATGGAGTAGATGTATGGAATGCAATTCCCATGCATATATGCAGGCTTACTCACTAAATGTATTTCGCAATTCACTAAAAAAGCACTTCATTAGCTCCTACTGATGTATAAGTTCACTACTGCCATTTTTATCAGAGTAATCAATTTTGTAATCAGCTTTATAAAATATGCTAAGTTCATTATTCAACTTTAATTTCGTAATCTATTTTTTTATTATTATTAATATTATTAGCATTTTTATTACCTACGGGCGGGGCTTGTGCTTCGCAAACTCGCCTACGGTGAGGACACGTTAGGGTTACTTCTTTGGTGAGAGGTCATTCTCCCTCTCCCCACTCACCATACTCACCCCTTTATGCAAATGGACCAATTTTTAGTTTTTTTTTTAATTTGTAAAGTTTTTAAAAAATATTTAAGGATATATCATTTATTAAAATCATGTAACATTTTGTAAACTTTCTAATATATTTATTTATTATTATTATTATTATTATTATTATTATTATTATTTTTTATTATTTTTTTTTTTTTGTTTCTTTGTTATTATTACTTGCCACTTTCACTATTTTTATGAATAAATAAGGTAAATGCCATTAATTTTGCCTAAAAAACCTCAATGTTTCCAAGGTCATATTCAGATGAGCGTACTGTGAGTGTATTAATGTCATAACAAATATCTAAAAATTGTCACTTGTATTTTTTTTTGCATAAAAGTTTAAAGTTTAATATATTTTATTGTTTTCCACATTCAGACATGTTTATTTTCTGAATTGGTTTGAATGAATTTAAAATTTTCCCAAACGTATTCATATCACTCAGTACATGATATGTTACTATGCGTTATAAATATCGTTACATATCCGTTTGTGTACATCAATATACGCAATTAATTTACACAAAATACGAATAGCATGAAGATTTTAGAATGGTCTTAGGAAAAAATTACTCGTCTTACAGATACTACATTGATCGTGATTACGGTATACATGTTAATTTCAGAGACTGATGTTATATAAAAGACGTAAGGTCAGTTTTATGGATGAAAAATGAATCTTGAAGACGGTATTCGCTTATCTGAGAAGCCATAAACTAAAAAACCTATAAAGGGTAACAAAATATGTGATTTACATCGCGGTTTCAAAATGTTCGAAAGTTTATTCTTTGGCAAAAGAAGCGCAGATTTTAGAAATTTATGCCATTTAGGATTTTAAATCATAAATATCCTTCGTAGTAGGTTTAGGATATTCAACAATTTTTTTCATTGTTAAAACATTGCATTTTGCATATACGAAAGCTAATGAAACAACATCTGTTGGGCTCAAGAATCTTTTTTAAAGAGCTAATCCTTACAACATCAGAGGGCTACAGTGTTGACCTATCGCGAGTTAAGCGACGTTGTGTCTGTTTAGTAACTGGATAGGTTCACGAACACGCCCTCTACATCCAGACAACGTAACGAAATGTACAACAATAAATTAAAGTCAAACTACTTGAAGCAAGTAAATGACGACTAAATATCGATAAAACTAATAATTTTTTGTTTCCCGTCCTCATTCTTCTTTGAAGTTCCATTATATATTTGTTAGTTGTTCATTAACCTACATTGAATTTACGGTACTTGTGGGTTATCTGTCGCCACTTTTAATATTTTTTTATTTATTTTTTTATATATTAAGAGAAGAGGATTCTTTATACTGTACGGCATTGACGATTGGTTAGGTTAAGTCGTGCTAGTTTGGTTAAATAAAAAACTTTTTAATATTTTTTTTATTTATTTATTTTTATATATTAAGAGAAGAGGATTTTTATACTGTACGGCATTGACGATTGGTTAGGTTAAGTCGTGCTAGTTTAGTTAAATAAAACGGTATTTAACCAAACTAGCACGACTTAACCTAACCAATCGTCAATGCCGTACAGTATAAAGAATCCTCTCCTCTTAATATATAAAAATAAATAAATAAAAAAATATTAAAAAGTGGCGACAGATAACCCACAAGTACCGAATTTACTTTTATTTCAATTATAAAAATATGTCTAACCTAAACAAATGGTTGAAGATGTTTTATTCAGTATTAATTAAGAAATCACATATCATGAAACCATTTTTGTTACATACGCTAATAGTTTATATTTCTTTTATATCTTTTCCATTTCTCTCTCTCTCTCTCTCTCTCTCTCTATATATATATATATATATATATATATTAGTGATGGATCGAATAACCGCAACCGCAACCGCAACCGCACTACAACCGCACAAAAATTCACAACCGCAACCGTAACCGCAACCGCCGTTCCATAAGTGCGGTTGCGGTTGTAAAAGCTTAGTTAATTTTAATTTTAGGTTAATTAGAAATATTTCTTTTTTTAAAAAGAAAATGATGGGTCTCCTTATGCGTGCTTAATTAAACGTGACGTCATACGGCTGCCGTAGTAAAATTGGTTTAAACTGCGCTCTAAGTTATTACTCTGTGAGCTCCATGAAAGGTGAAAATGCAGCAAAAATATTATTCTTGAAATTCACACTGCCTGTCATTAAGTTTGACATCAGTTTTCAATTGAATAATAATCCATAACTTTCCAATGGGTGGAGGCTGGGGAAAGTGGTAGGTGGGATGAACAGTGCGATGGGTCCTCGTCCCTCATCCTGGTAACACACTTAGTGCAAAATATGGTTTTAATTAATTTGACCTATTCTTTCATAATAGCTATATAAGTTTAGAATATACTTCATTTAAATAGTATTTATTTAGTAAATACCTTATGTTGAACACAAGTTTTGCAACACACAAATAGCGGTAGCGGTGTATTGCAAAACTTGTGTTCAACATAAGGTATTTTACTAAATAAATACTATTTAGTATATACAGTATTATGTACCAAGTGTGGCTAAATCGCACTATAGTGGCTAAATCCAGTTAATAATTACGCATTTTTCCTAGTATATGATAACCGCAACCGCAACCGCGGTTGGAAAAAATTCGACAACCGCAAACACAACCGCAACCGCGGTTGTGAAAAACCGACCTCTCGATCCATCACTAATATATATATATATATATATATATATAGTATGTTGAAACATTGTTAGTGAAGCGAATTCTTTGCGCGACAAGAAAACTAACGAGTGTCACGGAAAAGAAAGATTTAGGTATTATTGCTGTCCACACTCTTAAATAATGTATTGAAGCAATGTTTTGAAGCGGTCAGAAAAGCAAATAGAATCTTCGGATTTATTGGTAGATCATTTGAATTTAATTTCGAAAAACAATGCGGACATTATATATTTCCTTAATGCACCCCCACCTGGAAATACTACATTCAGTTCTAGTCCCCATATTTTCATAAGACAAAAACGGAATGGAGAGAGTGCAGCGGCGCGCCACTAAGATAATTTCCAGGCTAAGAAACAAATTACACGCTGCCCATTCAGAAACATTAAATTTATTCTCACTTGTAAAAAGTCGTATTCGAGGAGATTTAATCCAGGTATTTAAAATGATAAAAGGTTTCGATAACGTCGACGCCGAAAAATATTTCACCTTTGCAAATGAAGATAGAGCTCGTGCTAATGACCTCAAATTAGTGCGTAAATATTTTAATTTCAACAAAGCTTATCATTTATTAATTTTATTTTTAATTAAATAATTAATTTGTGGAAAGGACTGCCAGCCAACGTAGTTCAAAGTAATTCGGTCGAATTCTTTAAAAAGAGACTAGATGCTTATCTTTTTTTAAAACCCCAGTTAGAAGTATTTGCTAGAGCATAAAGGGTATTGTAGAATTTTCATTCGGATTCTCCCCTCTTTGCAGTAAAACTTTTACTTAGCTTTAAATTTTATTCCCTTCTCGTAGGGACCCGCCGGTGTGTTGCTGTTTGCTATCATTTGTATTCTTTTATATATTTTTCATAATTTGTTTATTACTGCATAATTTCTTTCTACTTCTGTTTCCATATATAAACTCTTAGTAATTATTTTCCTGATAATTTATTTATGTTACATCATAAATAACTTATATATATATATATATATATATATATATTAATATATATATATATATATAAGCACACCGGACAAAAAATTAGTCACCCCTAATAGCACCGATAGTAGGAAGTTCAAGGTCACACAGAGGGCGCTGATGTAGCATTGGTAAGTGACAAGTAGCGGTGACGTAGCACACAGGATCAGATCTGTTTCGTGAGGTGGTGAAGAACAAAGTGTGTGTTGGATATAGTCTGCAAAATGGGTCGTGAGGCAGACGTTACTCAGTAGCAAAAAGGAGCCATCGTGTTTGGCAGAGCCCACGGACACAAAATGTCTGAAGTAGCCCAATTTGTTGGTGTGTCAACGCGTACTGTCCAGCGAGTTTACAAAGAGTGGTGTAGTTCGCAATCAACTGACAATCGACGGCGTAACTGTGGCCGGAAAACAATTCTCGACAATAGGGGCCGCCGCCATGTTTCTCGTCTAGTAACTGCAAATCGTTTTCAAAACAGAGAACAATTGCTCCAAGAAACCAATGAGGTTCTCCAGCGACCAATTTCCGAACGGACATTGCGACGAGAACTGCATGCGATGGACATCTGGAGCAGGGTACCACGGAAGAGGCCGCTGTTAACAGCAAGTCACAAATTGGCACGTTATAAATGGGCTCAGAGGCACAAAAACCGGACTGCGGCAGATTGGAAACGTGTAATTTGGTCCGATGAGTCCGTTTTTGTTTGTTCTCCAATGATGGGAGGCGACGAGTACATGCAGGTCCAATGAAGCCTTTAATCCTGAATGCGTCGAAGGTGTTGTTCAGGCTGGAAACAGAAAGTGAAGCGCAGGAATAGACACCCACGGACTCTGGCGGAACTTCGGGACCGGCTGATGAACGAGTGGCAGCAAATCGATGTTCAGTACATGCACAACCTCGTAGAGTCTCTGCCTCGCCGGATTCGTGTGGTTATCAAGGCCAGAGGCGCCGTCACACGTTATTAGGTACATTCTGAGAGGGGTGACTAATTTTTTGTCTGGTGTGCTTATATATATATATATATATATAGAGAGAGAGAGAGAGAGAGAGGAGTTATAAAAAACTTTGTTTAATGTTTAATTTAAAAATAAAATTCCTTAACTTTCTTTTGGAGATTAAAAAGCCATTAACGGATTGAAAACACTAATGACTTCCTTGGGAATTAAAAGGGATTAACTAAGATTAAAGATTTTTATTTTTGAGTGCCACCCTCACCCCTATCCCCTTTGTACCACTTCTCTAAGTGCCACCCCTACAATCCCTCCCCTAATTTGGCACTTTGCACCCATACTACTGTATTTGTGGTCGCGTAATATGAAAATAAAATAAATGTTGGAGAAATTTAATGATTAATCAGTTTTGGGTTGACATACTCGTGATGTTTCAATATTTAGAACTTTTATAAGTAAAAATAAATAATTGAAATTGTTGTTCTGGTGTTTGGTAATTTAACGGTTCTTCGTCAACAAGCCAATGAAAATTTAGCTTTCACATTTTAAAGTTCAGGATGGTTCAGAGATTGCATTTTAGCGTTCAGCGTTCAGGTCGCAGTCGTTTTTCTTCTTTACAAGTTGGAGTATGTATCATATCCCTCTGGCCAAACTCAGCATTCCGCTGGCTAATTGTTAAATCACTAAGGGTAGGGTTAAATCAACACTAAGAATCATCGATAAAGTTGCAAGTCAGTAAAAATATAAACAATAAAATTTAAGTTTTGCGAAAGCTACTGTATGTCGAGGAACCAGAGGCGAGTTTATAGAAGTGTTTCACACTTATAAAGTAGTAAACTCTTTCTTTCGAATATACACTTCTTCTCTAACTTGTCTCTCGCTCCGCAATGATTTATGATATATGTATAGTTGTAAGGGGGTAATGAGGAAAGACGGTATTTGAGGGAATAAATTAAAATATTCTTATCAATAGTTATCAATATACTTTTAATAAATTAAAATATACTTATCAATAAATTAAAATATACTTATCAATAAATTAAGATATACTTTTAATAAATTAAAATATATATCAATAACAAAGGTATTCCCGGGGAAACCCAGAATAAAAATAAATGGTTTTCCTAATAGGGCAGAATACAACAAAACGATACCAGAATGTATCCTGTTCTTTTCACCATTTCGGTATTTGAAGGGTTCATTGCGCATTGTCATAGGGTGGATCGATTTTACATTTTTTCGATTTCCATATTCTAATAGAGACAAAAACTTGCGCATGCATGAGAAAATAGCCTCTGCAAAATCTTAGCTTAATAGGTAATCATCTTCTGCCCCCGGCAGAGCGATGAAAATCATATTTTTCTTATAATTTTTAAAATATTTCAATATGCATCAAAATTATTCCTAATAACTATAAAGTCGATGAAAAAGACCTAATGATCGTTTTTCCAAGCGCGTTGTCCTACGTTAATATCTTCTGCCCCCGGCAACAACGTCAAATGTTGAAAAAATAGGTAATTTATATACATATTTTCAGATCGGCTCTTTGTCTTAAATAATGCATTTATATATTTCCCATAGCATTTATATCGTTGCTTAGGCATGAAATAACACACACGCAAAATTTTATGACTCTAGAGTAATATCTTCTGTCCCGAGAAAAGTCTAAATGTGGATTATAATTACGTTAATGCGATGTTATAAGTACGATAAGTACTAAGTACAGCTCCTCGCTTGCTAATTTTATAAAATTAGCAACCCAGAACTCACCACGAGGAGGTGGCTGTACGTCGAGTTCCACCCTATCCAGCCCCAACCACCCTCCTTTGGCTGCATGTCGATTTACATACGGTAATCTTTCTTAGAATCAAATCGTGGAATTTTTGTTCGGGAGTGAAGACGGGAGCGGATGAATCCGTCCCCTCTCTTCTATTCCACTTACACTGGCAGAGGCTTCGGTTACTAATTGATGAGTCTCGGACCGCTTGAGTATGACAAGGGAATAGTGGGATCATTCCATCAGGCTGGTCTCCCGTCTCAACAAACTCTTTTATTCGGGTATCAGGTATTGTTTTTGTAACGGGGGGTTCGGTCACCTCAGCCGTTTGCCAGTTGATCATTTCGTAATAGTTTTGACTATCGTAGAGCAGCTCAGGCATGGCGAAGGCTCGAATTTCCCCCGCTGGTGATTGTTTTGATCGTGCTTTTAATATTCTTCTCCATCCCAATTCTCTTATGTGTTGCTCATCGGCATGTAGCATGGAGATCAAAATATTTTCGGGTGAGCAAAGAAAGAATTTCTACGGAGGACTTTGTTGGCGATTGTCTTAGATCTTTGAGGCATGGTCTGAGAGAGACGCATCATTTCGAAAAAATGTTTTGCGCCCTCAGTGAAACTGGAGTTTTTCTTTATCTTAAACCAAATTGGTGCGTAAACTGTCATAATGAATCGCACAATTTCGTTGAAGGTGCTGGAGGGTTCACTGGTTGAAACATAGAGGCGCAGAAATCTATTTGCTGTTGTCAGCCACCTGGAATGCGCCATCTTACCTGGATTTCGAGCCGCGAGTGCTGAAGAGCAGCTACCGCTCGACACTGCTCTGTAGATGCCTAACAAATATTTTTGGTCAGTGCTCAACTCGGCATCATCTATGTCAATGTCGGGAGATGGAATGGCATCGAATTCTGGAATTGGAATTTTTTCGCAGTCGTTCAGTTTTCCAACTGGTCCAGTAAAGCCCATTGGCCCAGTTGTTTTGCCGTCCAAGTCTTGAATGAGGTGTCGCAGTGATAATTCATTACCGTGTAATAGGCATATGATCCACTGAACTGGACTTTGTAGTTTCATTTCAATCATACGAATGGCTCCACCCTTTCGACCCGTGTTCACTGCGGTACCATCACAGCCGATAGCCACAATCAGTGATGTAGGTCTCGAGATCGGTCTCGGTCTCGAGACCGATCTCGAGACCCAATTTGCAGATCTCGATCTCGGTCTCGGTCTCCGCTATTTAGATCTCGGTCTCGATCTCGGTCTCGACAGACGCGGTCTCGGTTTTTCTCCCCGAGACCTTTCGAGACCTCTCGAGACCGTAATGAAAAATACATGTTATTGGCATACTCATGATGGTGGCTTGGTTGAACAGACACAATTCAGAATGTTTATGAAAGTTTGTAAAAGTAAGGGACTCTAGGTATTCACTAACCAGTCACCCTGTTTTGAGTTGCCACGTTTGTCTTGCGGGGGGGCTGATTTTTTTTTAGGTAGCGCTACAAAAAAATTTGCCTCCCCCCCCCGCCCCCGTCACATTAATTTTATTGAAAATGGAAACACTAAATAGAGAATTATATATATTATATATATAAGTATATATTATAAAGCCACTTAATGTTGCCAAACGGCGTGTCAACCTCTGTGGCGTGATAAAAACGATTATCCTAAAACGATTATCCTCCCATCCAATATGCATTTGAAAAAATAAAATGCTTCACACAAAAATAATGCAAGAAATACAGCATAAAGAAAACAGTACCGATAAATTCAATAAAGCATAGAATAACTTAACATAGTCTAATTTCCATAATAGTGTAAAACAAATTGAAAGGGCATAAGCTTGGTCTCGATCTCGATCTCGGTCTCGAATTTTAAGGGTCTCGATCTCGGAAGGTAGATCTCGATCTCGAACCTTTGATCTCGTTCTCGATCTTGGTCTCACAGGATCAGGTCTCGGTCTCGGTCTCAGTCTCGGACTTGGTGGTCTCGACTACATCACTGGCCACAATGTCGTCCGTGCTAATATTGTTAGTCTGCTGCTGCTGCTGGCAGCACTCACCAGAGATGACCTTTAAACCCTAGCCTAGAGTCATAAAATTTTGCATGTGTTATTTCATGCCTAAGCAACGATATAAATGCTATGGGAAATATATAAATGCATTATTTAAGACAAAGAGCCGATCTGAAAATATGTTTATAAATTACCTATTTTTTCAACATTTGACGTTGTTGCCGGGGGCAAAAGATATTAACGTAGGACAACGCGCTTGGAAAAACGATCATATGAGGTCTTTTTCATCGACTTTATAGTTATTAGGAATAATGTTGATGCATATTGAAATATTTTAAAAATTATAAGAAAAATACGTTTTTGACTACGGTACTAAAATATGATTTTCATCGCTCTGCCGGGGGCAGAAGATGATTACCTATTAAGCTAAGATTTTGCAGAGGCTATTTTTATGCATGCGCAAGTTTTTGTCTCTATTAGAATATGGAACTCGAACAAAATGTAAAATCGATCCACCCTATAAATGCGCAAGTAATGGAGAATATTACTGTGTCATGTTAAACTTAATTTCTTCAGAAATTATGTAGGTAAACGGTTACACATACACAGCCAGAAATATAAAAAGAGTGAGAGTTAGGCGTTGGACGACGACAGTACCTTCTGAAAGTGTCCTCTCTGTTTCGGATGGCATTATAACAGAAAAAGTTAATCCAAGGTTTTTTTTGCATTAGTAATAAGAGAAAAATATGAAATGTGTAAGATGATCACACTGACTATGCTTCCTTTTCTGAAAACAACCTTAAAAAGTGGTTGAATGAACTCATTTGGATTGGTTATTAAAGAACTTGTTTCTTCCAGCAAAGATTTTTTCAAATAAACGCAGTTTGGTGAGTGTATAGCGTTTTAACCAACCAACAAATAAATATATGCGAAGTTGTGGAGCGCAAAAACTACGAATTATATATTTATCAACGACCAACGTAGCAGTAATCCCGCCCACTGAAACGTCCATACATGACTCTGGTTACGTCATGATCAACCCCCTCAACACCGTTGGGTCGAGCACGGCTCCTATAGAATTCGTTATCCCAGCGCTAGTTCATTATTTTATGACTCGAACAATATATATCTACATACAAAAGTTCGAATAGCGCATGATGATGGCATAGATTGCGAGAACGACTATCTTATTTATCCCGAAAACATCCTTAAAAATACCGCGACGTATATTTTGACCAAGTGGATATATTCGCAGGCCACAATTAACATTATCATGAATACCTAGAAACCATCTAAATTTTTCAAAAGATGCTAAGGAAGTCCACTAACAAACATCCAGGGAATACGACCGTTGCAGAAGAAGATACAAAAGCAAATTTAAAATCGAAAAAAGAAAAGGGTTTATACTGCTATTTCCGGTTGCAGACTGATTTTTTCTTCCAATCGAAACTGTTACTGAACAGAGTTGACATAAAGATCAAAATCACCCGCACGGCTCCCGAGCTATGTTTAAACTTAGATGTTGACACAGATGAAGCTGCTAAACGTACCTTTGTTTTCGGCGCGTAAAAGTATCAGTCTCAAAGCAGATGGGAATTGAGAGACTTTTGTTAAGATCCATAGTTAAATACCTGAGAAAACGCACCGAAATGAAGCTATTTACTGTTATTGCTAGTTTGTCGTCGAAGCAGTTTGCAACATAGTGTTAGAAAATTTACCGGACAGAGTACTAGCAGCAGTTGTTAGTCACGACACACTTTTGGGTAAATATAAAAGAAATCATCACTCAAGTTTAAAAATTTTAATTTAAAGAGCCATGCTCTGTTGGTGAATGGTGCATCTATCGGTAAAGCCATAGAAACGAAATACTCCACTGATGATATTTCGTTCTGTTTGCGTGCATTCCACAACTTATTCTTGGCTACAAACAGATGTAACAAAGCGGAAGTAGGTGTATCAATAGGCGACTGTATAAGCAAGACTAATATCTGCGCTTTCGAGATATCGTCAGACCACTGTACATAAGCGTGCACACACATAAACTTCACAAAATAAGGACACTTGGCATTGAGAATAGAGTTTAGCGAGGCACTAACTAGCCCAATTAGTGTATTACTCTGCCTAGAATCGCAAGGATTGGTTGAAGTGGACCAGTTGAAATCGGTAATAACAGATTTTTAATGGATGAAGCCACAGTTCAGAGGGTTATGAAGAAGGATTACACTGGTCAACAAATTTTAAGGAATTTTTTGTATCTTTAATGAAAGTAGCCGATTCTTATGTATTTTTGCATGCTGAATTTGAAAATGATAGTGAAATTGTTTAATTAGTTCGCGTTTTCAAGATATCATGGTAATTATTGTGTAAGTACTGGTAAAAATTTATCCCACAACATATATGTATTTTAAGGAGCACACTCACTTCAATGTCGTTTCCTCTTGGCCTGTCTCTACTCTGACTGTGTAGTGTCTCTTATTACTGACCAGCAGAAATCAGCCAGCATAGATGAATTCCACTTGCCCTGGTAACGTTTCTCAAGAGCTGAAATCTGCTGATGAAAACGTTCCCCATGTTCGTCACTTACTTCACCAAGGTTTGCCGGGAAAAAGTCGAAATGGGAATGGAGGAAGTGAATTTTTAGAGACATGTTACATCCCATTCTTTGGTACGCCTTCAACATATTATCCACCAATTCATCTGCATTTGGAGCTCTGTTGTTTCCAAGGAAATTTTGCGACACTGACTTGAACGAGACCCAAGCTTCTTTTCTGCGCCCTCCAAAAGTGTCTCGAAATGTTCATCTTTCATCAGATTTCGTATATGAGGACCAACAAATATGCCTTCCTTGATTTTTGCCTCACTGAGTCGAGGGAACTTCTGGAAAAGATAATTAAATGCATTTCCATCCTTATTGAGTGCCTTCACAAAATTTTTCATAAGCCCTAACTTAATATGTAACGGTGGTAGAAGTATTTTGCTTGGCTCTACTAATGGCTCGCACGAAACGTTTTTCACACCTGGCACTAAACGTTCTCTTAGAGGCCATTCCTTCCTTTCATAATGCTGTGACCTAGCACGGCTGTCCCACTCGCAAAGGAAGCAGCAGTACTTCGTGTAACCCTGCTGGAGACCAAGTAACATGCCGACCACTTTCAAATCACCACATATGCTCCATTTGTGAGCGTTGTAGTTTATGTGGTGAAGCAGATATTGCATATTTTCATATGTCTCCTTCATGTGGACAGAATATCCAATTGGAATGGCAGCTTTTTCGTTTTTGTTATGAAGTAGTACAGCCTTAAGGCTTAGCTTAGAGGCATCAATGAACAACCTCCATTCGTCATCTCTGTATGTTATATTTAGAGCATTCATTAAACCAACAACATCTGTACACACCACGAAGTCACCATGTTTGATGAAGAAAGTCTCCAACGTGGATTGCCTAGTGCGGTACATGGATATTTGGACATCATCATGAAGAAGATGCCACTGTTGAAGGCGTGAGGCGAGCAATTCTGCCTTAGACTTCGGTAAGTCCAAATTTCTGATGAGGTCATTCAGTTCGTGTTGGGTGATTTTATGCGGTTCTGTAGACAGTTCACTGGGCACAAAGTCGGTATCTTGTGATGTTGTGGGATGTGCAATGTCTTCATCTGTACTCGTTACAGGATGTTCTTCGTCATCCAAATCGAGGGTGTCTGAGGAGGTAGGAGGATTGGGCACAGGTATGTCTTCGTTATGGGGCACAGGTCGAATGGCGGATGGAACATTAGGATACTTGAGGGTCCATTTTTTCTTCTTACTAATGCCACGTAATGGCGGAACCATGCAGAATAAACAGTCATCCACGTGGTTACTTTGTTCCCTCCACACGACGGGGATGCCGAAGCCATTGACCTCGGTTTCCCATTGTACCACTCAAGTAATGTAGCTGCACATGTAATGCAGCATATATGCGGCGCCCACGAGCACATTCTACAGTGTTGCAATATGTTATGCTTCAATGATATATTCATTTCATTTGGGAAATAATGAAAACAGGGCACCCGTGTATCTTCTAAACGCGAACCAATCATGCAAAATGAAGGTCATTTTCGGATTCAGCGACGTCGAATTACTAAAGAAATGATGGTTTCATCGAAGATACATTTTGGCTGTTGATTAGTGTTATTTACGAGAAACATTTTCATCGGTACAGTTGCAAAAGACGAAGTACTGTACTTCGCCTACCCAACAATAAAGGGTCAATCAGGCAAAGCTGGGCACTTGCGGTTTTTTTGCGGTACTGCGGTACTGCGGTACTACCGCACTACCAAACCGGTACCGCATAACGCAGTACCGCAAAAAATGCGGTAGCGGTACTGCTGTACTTTCAGCGATCCTTTGCGGTACTGCGTTATGCGGTACCGGTTTGGTAGTGCGGTAGTACCGCAGTACCGCAGTACCGCAAAAAAAACCGCAAGTGCCCAGCTTTGCAATCAGGTTCACACTCGGTACAAATTTCTCGACAGGTCCCGATATACACTGGGTTGGTTTATATACGGCGGATAACCAACGTATATACTGTATTATTATAATTCGAAGGGACTGTTCCCATTTCATGACTCATGTATTGCCAATTTCTTAAGGTAACTGCAAATAGCTAGTGTTGTATCGAATCCGTACAGGCATCAAAGCACCGATGTTATTTTATAATTTTTTAAATATAATTACGAAGTCACCGTTCAATCGATGAGCCGTTTTCTTTGTCAAATGAACTGACAGTAAAATATTGAAATTTTTATGGATAATCACAAAAATTATTTGGGCTTAAGCAAAAGACAGACTCCTTTATTAAATGAAATCGAGGCAAGATTTTAGTTAGAAACACAGTAGAATGTCGTTGGTCTATCGTCGAAGAACCTTGATGAAAGATTTTGAGCACCGAAGCGAAACAGATATCAGTTAATAACTTTCAGAGAATGATCCTTGCTCTGTCGACATTCGCCAGGTAGACGGTTTTAAGAAGAGCTTGACAATCTGAAATACAAAAAAAAATAAAACATTAAATTGTACTTTGAACTTGACATCAGTTTAATTTGTGCCAGGGGTTTCTTGGCCACCCTATATATATACGATACAGTTTTGGACCGTGTGCGGAAATTTGTACGTCAACATTTGTACGACGGAAATTTATACGCCAACATTTATACGCCAAAACATTTATACGACTGGAAATTTATACGACTGATATTTGTACGACGATAATTTAAGTATGCGCTCTACCGGACTTTTTTGACTTAAGTATGCGATCTACCCATGATAATAACCGTGACTTCATTTTTTTTGTATAAACATAAGCACAGGTGCAAAAAAATAAAATAAATAAAAGTAAACATTATTTAAATATTTTGAAAATAATTTCAATTTAAGAATTTTAAATTTTATCATGTATCACAGCGCATTAAAGGATTAACAGGTAGGTAAATGGTTATTGAATAGGTACAGGTGTTTAGGTTAGGTTAGGTTAGGTCTGGAGATTAATGAGAAAAAACTCGCAAGATTTGTTATCCGATTTTTTAAATGACATTCGTTAGGTTAGGTTAGGTTAGGTTAGGTTAGGTCTGGAGATTAATGAGAAAAAACTCGCAAGATTTGTTCTCCGATTTTTTAAATGACATTCGTTCTGTATATCGCTAGTTACATTTTCTCTTAAATTGATATGCTGAAATCTAGATTCAATTATGCATTTAATTATTGTAATATGTAATTTCATAATTTGTGATAATTTGTATTTTAACTTATGTAGTTTCAAATTCAATTTTATTAACTGATCATGAATTTCTTGCGTATAACGTATAAATTACCGTCGTACAAATGCTTGGCGTATAAATTTCCAGTCGTATAAATGTTCTGGCGTACAAATGCTGGCGTATAAATTTCCGTCGTACAAATGTTGGCATACAAATTTCCGGGTTTCGTTTTGGAGAGAAGCAAACTTCAATGTTTGCTTGAGGATGCAACTGCCATAACGATTTCCAAGATGGCCTAAGACCTGTAATGAGTAGAGTTGGCAACTGTTTTTTTTTTTTTCTAAAATTATTGATATGGATCTTTTCGGTTTGACGGCCTGTAATACTTCTTAACATTACTTGTTTTTTATTGTCCAGTTTTAATCGAGGATTTCAAAAATAACATTCATTTTTAGAGAAACAAATAGTGAGGAAGTTATATGCAATTTAACAAATTTAAAATAAATATTTTTAAACTGTAATGGGATCTTTCTGGTTTGACGGCCGGTGGAAAAAAAAAGTCATGGCTACGGGACTGTCAAATTCTAGACTCTACCAACTGGTTAGGTTAAGTGAATGCCCATTTAGGTTAACATAATGCCAGATTAGGTCAACTGTACGCCCTTGACGATTGGTTAGGTTAAGTCATGATATTTTCGTTAGTTTACTGTCAAAACAAACGAAAATATCATGACTTAACCTAACCAATCGTCATGAGCGTACAGATGACCTAAAACTTTCAGGGATTTTGGAATCTTAAAGCGTATATGATATTCTCTAAACGAAAATGTATAACTGCCTCACTATTTGTTTCTCTAAAACATGAATGTTATTTTTTAAATCCTCGATTAAAACTGGACAATAAAAAACAAGTAATATTAAAAAATATTACAGGCCGTCAAACCGAAAAGATCCGATATTATTATCATTATTATTATTATTATTATCTGAGGTTTCATTCTTTACATTTTCATAAAGCAAACAACAAACAGCGGGCGGCGGTGACAGAGGCAGCAGCGTTGAGGTAATTGCAGCCAGCCCAAGTGGGCAGGTGTGCCTGCGCTTCGTGTCTGTATTCATCGGTTCAGGATGTTTGTTTTTAATGCAATTTTTTTTGTTTTAAAGTTATTGTCTTTATTTATAATTATTTATAATTATTTTGGATTTAATACAAATATTTTAGCATTGTCGTTATAATGTAACTAGTTTATTTTACGACATGAATCTTTCCCAAATTTGTCTAATTATAACATGAAAGAAATTGAAAGTTTCTATGCGTTTAGGAAATTAAAGTTTATTTATGGTTTGAATGTAACTTCTTTATTTTTAAAGGTTTTATAAGTGAATGTAATTTATTTTACGACGTGTATTTTTCAAAAGATCGTTTTCATGTAAATTTTTTAGTATATTTTTTTTTATTCACTTCATAAATGTAATGTAAATTTATTTTTATATTTTTATTTTGTTTCGACTTTATGGTATGAAAGCTAATACGTTTGAACTTGATTTTTTTCTGTCTTGTTTGATCTAGAGTTTCTGGGACAGGGATTATGTGACTGAATATATATATATATATATATATATATATATATACGCATATATATACATAATATATATATATATACATATACATACATACGTATATATATATATATATATATATATACATATATATATTATATATATATATATATATATATATATATACTGTATATATATAATGTTATAATGTTATAATGTTTCAGACCAACAAAGACCCTACGATCCACTCATGGCTGGTCTACCTTACTGTGTTCGTAATTGTGTATTGTGTATGTCCTCCGTGGTGGCGGAGGGGACCTACAATTTTACGTTGGTTCCGAACCACAAGAACATAAGAAATTTATGTAACAACTGCCTGTACATTCGCAACGACCAATTTTTGCAAAACTAAATAATTATCAATTAAAAACTAATTAATTATCGATTTAAAACTAAAGATAGAATCTCTGGATCCAGAGGATCAAGTCATAATAGACTACTATCCACAAATATGTTACACTCTATATCTATTTATAACCGACATGCAAATATATCAGATCCAAAGAATCCAGTCAATTTCATTACGGTATCCATCAATACTAGTACCTTGCCAACGAAAAATAAGTCACGGTCCATATCGATTGCGGACCAAGTCAAAATTTACAACCATATATATTACAATATATATACTTAGGAGGAAAGGTGTAGGTGTGGCTGTAAAGACTGTACAGTAATGTAGAAATGTGTGTGTGCACACACACCACACACACACAACACATATATATATATATATATATATATATATATATATATATATATATATATATATATATATATATATATATATATTATATATATATATATATATATTATATATATATATATATCTATATATATATATATATATATATATATATATATATATATATATATATATATATATATATACACAATTTAGGGTCGGGTGAAACGGAATTCTTTGTGGAATATTTATTTGCTTCACCTATAATTTGCTGTATTGGGTACTATAGATGACATAAAGTGATATAAAAGAAAAATCAATTTTGCCCTACTAGCGCATTTTGAGAAAAACAAAATGGCCGCTAGTCAAACATATAAATGCTTATAACTTGAAAAATATGCATCCAATTAAAAGACACTATAGAGTAAAAATGATTAAAAATAAAAAAAAACATTGGAAAGTGCCCTTTTACAAATTATTTTCTCAATTTAAAATTTTATCAAAATTTACCTCGGTAAATATCACAAATAAATCACTTTTTTCTAAATAAATGACAAATTCTTTGATGACCGAAGTATATTACTTTCATAATAGTTAATAACTTTATATAACTTTTAATATTCAAACTATAATCTACAACAACACTAATCGAGAGAGAAATTATTGACATTTTATTACCAAAATTGCAAAAACATATAATCAATACACTTCCAAAAAGATCCCTTTTCAAAAATCGTGAAGTGTTTGCTTTTATGAAATTTTGGTGAATTATTTCAGTCCCTAATTAAAAGCTAATTATCAAAAAGTGAAGTCATTTCTTTCTTGGTTTCCATACATAGCAACAATGAACGAGACCTAACTATTGCTCTTATAAATCCATCACGGGATTTTTGGGAATATACAGATGAAGCCGCATCGGTGACAAGTTTTATTGCCCTCTCAACACTTTGTGAATGAAGTGGATAATTGGGTAGGCACAGCTTTTTAACCCTAAGTGCATTGAGTTCAATATTGTAAGCGCCATAGTGAAGGGAGGTTCAGTCAGCATTTCTTTTGACTAGTAATAATATCATCCCATGCGTTTGCGTTGAAATTTATCTCAGGAACCTTAAATTCTCTGATTTTGGACACATTTTCTGTTTGTTCTAATGTTCATGATGAAATTAACTACTTTGTTTCGTTTTTGTTCTGATGTATCTGATAACATTGCTATCAGAACATTTCCGCAATGAACAAAATATGCGTTTCTAGCAATGTAAGGCTTCAATACATTCTGAACATCCTTTGGAAGAAGATGAAATCTTTTAATTGCTCCAAATATGTGATGTGGTCCATTCCATATAGTATATGGTCTACTCTTGATATCGAACCAGCTTGGTCCATAATTTGTAACACTGAAGAAAATTATTGAATAAAGAGCCAATGAAAGAGTGTTATCTGCAATGTATAGGCGGCAGACACGATTTGCTAATGTCAGCCATCGAGAATGGTTCAGTGGTCCGGGTTTTGTATTTTTCAAATCTTTTGGGACACTTCCACTTCTTATAGCCACAATAATTTTGTACAAATACTGTTGATCTTGGCTAAGATCATCGATAACCTCTTCTGATATGTGTGCTAAATCAATGCCTTCTCTAATTGGTTTGAAATTGACTGCAGGCATTTTTTCACATTCTTTCAGTGCTACTCCGATTTTTCCAGTGAAACATGTTGGACCTTTTGTTTCACCATCAAAATGTTCAAATAAATGTCGAAGGGGAAGTTCATTTGTATGCAGCATACAAATGCTTCATTGTAACGGTTTCTTTAGTTTTTCTTCTATGAGGTGGATGATCCCACCCTTGGCACCTGTGTTCGTATTCGTACTGTCACATCCTATGAGACGAATGCTCTCATTAATAGCTGACTCTTGAAAGAAGGAGAACAAACTATCAGCTATATCTTGAGCTTTACCAGAAGAAGGAACTACTATATGGGTTAAATATTCATTTTCTGCCTCAGACACCAAAACATATTGTTCCTCTCTAATGGAGTCTCCGTACCATTTGTTTCCTTTCTTCACCTTCACCAAAGTCTTGTCCTTTCTTCCTTCAAAAAATATAGCAGATATGACAGCAGGATTAGCTTTACTCTCCATCACCAAACTTTTTCTCATTTTCTCTTTCCCGTCGGATTTTGTTCTTGTCAATCATAAGCGTACTATCTTCTTCAATGATTGCTCCATAATCAACTAACGCAGCTGAAGCCAAAGCAGCTGCTGCTCGATCTGAAATTCCAAATCTATCGGTTTCCATCGCTACAGTAGGCAATGGAAGTCTCATTTGACCTTGTATGGCAACTGATTCATAGTCTGATTCACTCTGATTTGGGTCTAATTCATATTGTGTGGAAGTACTCTTTACATCTGAAGAACTCTCTATTTCAGTTAAAATTTGAGAGTCCTTCATTCTTTTTTCTTCTTTTAACCATTCCTTCTTATGTCCGCAATTTCCTAGACTGCATTTTTTAAATTCTTTTTGTCATGATTTTATCAACGCCCCCTATTTTCATTGTACGCGTCGATCGCTGATCCTGTAAAAACAGAAGCTCTTCTTTTGGTACATTCAGTTCTCTTCGACAGGTGCATCTTATGTGAACATCTTCGCAGCTCTCAGGACAGCCAAAGTTTTGATGGGAGATAAAAGGGCATTTACAGGCACTGATATCGAATAATTCTTCCAAGGTGTCATTAAAATTTTCTCATTTTCACACTACTTTTTGATCTACTAAGATCATTTGCTTTGACGATGAACCGCTTTAATTTGATATAAACTGATTTGTCAGCTATTGCAGGAATTGAAGCTTTTCTCCAAATACAGAGTATATCTTCAGTAATTTTGTTGAAAATATCAGTTATGTGAAGTCACTGAAGTGGCTTATTTTAAAAGAGGAAGCTCTTGTGCGGTTCCAAATATAAAATGTGGTTTTGATTGACTCCTTGTAGCAATAATGTTTGAAGCAGAAGCCATATTTATTACTAAATACGCTGGCCAACAAAATGAAACTTTTTTTCCTCATCACAAACATGATCACACTTTTCTTAATGCATATTTCGCGCTGATTCCGAATCTGGTTTTAGTTTTTTTCTAGCACGTATAGTTATATAGATACACTGGTTTTGATATTTTTAAGTTTTTGATATTGCTATAAGAAAATTTATGGATGTATAGATCACACTTAAGATTGCTAAACAACAAATACATCATATACCTTATTCAATGTACTTATAAATAAAGAATATATACATTATTTTATTAAAAGCGCTGTGAGTGTGATTTCCTTTTGTAAATTTGGCCTGGATTGTCACGATACAGCATCCAACAATGGTCCGCCATCATGCTTTCATTCCAATATCCTTGGTAGCGCTTCTCCATCATCTGAATATCTTGATGGAAGCGCTCTCCTTGCTCGTCACTCACTGTACCAAGGTTTTCAGGAAAGAAATCTAAGTGGGAATGCAGGAAGTGAATTTTTAACGACATTCGACACTCCATTTCTTTGAAGGCATCAAGGAGGTTCTTGACTCCATCCTTACACGCAGGTGACTTGTTGCTTCCAAGAAAGTTTTCACATATCCATTTGAACGCCAGCCAAGCCTTCAATTCCAGCGGACTTAGGACTTTTTCAAATTCAGTGTCATTCAAAACCTCCCTTATTTGTGGCCCAACAAAAATTCCTTCCTTCAATTTTGCTGCAGTAACCTTCGGAAATTTCCTTGAAAGGTATTGGAACCCTTCAGAATTGACTTTACCCATTGCTTTAACAAAATTCTTCATTAAACCAAGTTTAATGTGAAGAGGTGGCAGATAGATCTTTTGGGGATCCACTAAAGGGACAGACTGGACATTGCTTATCCCTGGGACATATGTATACCTAAGTGGCCAGTCACTTTTGGTGTAATGTTCTATAGTGGCGCGACTGTCCCACAGGCAAAGGAAACAACAAAATTTTGTGAACCCTGACTGCATACCCATAAGCATTCCTATAACTTTTAGATCTCCACAAACATTCCATTGATGACTGTCGTATTTGATTGCCTTAAGTAGTATATCCATATTGTCATATGTCTCTTTTAGATGGACGGAATGGGCAATGGGGATGGATGGCATTATATTACCATTATGCAAAAGAACTGCTTTCAGGCTTCTCTGCGACGAATCAATAAAGAGGCGCCACTCAGATGCCACATACGCCTGAGATATGGCTGTAAATAGTCCATTGATGTCATGGCAATAACAGAGAGGACCGTCTACTGAAAAGAATGCTGTTAATTCAAAATTCCGCTTTCGGTAGTAACTAATATGAACATTGTTCTCAAGTAAATTGTTCTCCTTTAGTCTTGAGGCGAGAAGCTCTGATTTCTCTTTAGACAGCGATAAGTCTCTAACAAGATCATTCAACTGTCCTTGGGTTAACTTTTTAGGCTCTAAATGTCTACCTTCAAAAGCGTACTCTGGTTCTGTAGATGGTCCGGAAACGCCAGTTGCACCTTCATCACTTTCCATGTCATCTATGATAGAATCTAGCCTATCACTTGGGGGAATTGGAATGGGCAATGTTTCATCATGTTTTACTGGTCTACGTGCTGAATCCAAGTTTGGATATACAATCTGGTGTTTGTTCTTGGCAGAAAACTCCATTAAGTTCACACTACAAAAATAACAGTCTTCATGATGATCTCTCGGCTCCCTCCATATCATGGGTATGGCAAATGGCATTGAAGCTTTCTTTTTGTTAAGCCAATCACGTAATCCATTTGAACAGCCAGAACAGATTTGATGTGGCGCCCATGGTTTATCTTGGTCACCTAGATGGCAACCAAAGTATAGCTTGTATATTTTCTTAATGTCGGTTGTAATACTTCGTCGCTGTGTTTTAGTTGTCAACTGGCCGCATACGAAACAGAACTTGTCGGGGTCATTCTTACATTGTCGAGGCATGTTGACTGACCTGAGCAAACTATAAATTCAAAAAAAATGTACACCAACTTGACACAACAAGTTCTTGGACTGGACTGATCTTTTGACACACAAAGCACGACGTTGTTGCCTGAATCACAATGCTGCTAGACGTAAAAGCTCACACCTGAAATACATAAGATGTATAATTAAGATAATTGAAATAAATAAGATGAATAAACTAAAAAAACACAATAAAATAAACACAATAAAATGTTGAAATATTAGTATTTTGCCTATTTAAAATGGTTAAATCTGTGTAGTTATATATATGCCTTCATCTTGAAAACTATACGTGCTAGAAAAAAATCTGAATGCAGTTTTGGAATCAGCGTGAAAAATGCTATCCAGCCACCACAAATTTTACTCTGATGAAAAATCTTTGTTGACCAGTGTTATCAGAAATTACCAATTACAAATCCAACAATTACAACAATTACAACAATTACAAATCCAACAAAAGATAGAGTTATGAGTGTTAAGCTGGGCCTTGACGAGATGACGGTGAACATCGTGAGTGCGTATGCCCTCCAAGCTGGCTGTGAAGGTGTAGAAAAGGAAGTGTTTTGGAATCAGTTGGATTAAGAACTTGGTGCGATACCAGAGGGGGAAAAAGTGATCTTGGGTGGAGACCTGAATGGCCATGTGGGAAGAAGTAGAGAGGTGATTGAGAGGGTGCATGGTGGTTGGGGCGTGGGAGAGAGAAATGAAGAAGGGGAGAGGGTGGTGGATTTCGCGATGGCGTTTGATCTAGCGATAGTCAACACCTTCTTCCAGAAAAAAGATAACCAGTTTGTGACCTATAGGAGCGGAGGAAGAGAAAGCCAGATAGACTTTCTAATGTGCAGGAGATCCCATTTGGAAGAAGTTAAGAACTGCAAAGTCATAAACGGGGAAAGCGTGGCGGTGCAACATAGAATCCTGGTGATGGATTGGTCGTTTAAGAGTGGTAGGAAAAGAAGGCAAGAACAGGTGACACCTAGGATAAAGTGGTGGGGACTGAAGAAAGAAGACCAGAAAAGGAAATTTGAGGAGAAGGTTTGGAAGAAGTAAGGTCGTTGGAGAGTGTACAAGAATGGTGGGAGGAGAACAGCCGGGTGATATTGAGAGTTGGTGAGGAAGTACTGGGCAAAACATCAGGTAGAAGACCCCCTGAAGATAAAGAGACGTGGTGGTGGAATGAAGAGGTTCAAGAGGTGATTAAAAGGAAGAAAGATGCTAAAAAGAAGTGGGACACATGGTAGACAAGAGGATAGAGAAAGCTATAGGCAGGCGAAAAAGGAGGCGAAGAAGGGAGTGGCAAGAGCCAAGGCGCAGGCGATGGATGAAGTATATAAAGAGTTGGAGACACCGGCGGGAGAGAGAAAGATCCTTAGAATAGCGAAGGCTAGGGATAAGGCGAGTAAAGATTTTTCTCAAATTAAACAGGTAAAGGATGGGCAGGGAGTGGTCTTAAAGGATCAGGATAAAATCATGGATAGATGGAAGAGTTATTTTGAACATCTGTTAAATGAGGAAAACCCAAGGGTTATTTTTGAAGATGGTGTCCCAAATCAAGGGTTAACTTCAGGAGTGAGTAGGGAGGAGGTGAAGGTGGCGTTGAAAGGAATGAAGAAGGGGAAGGCATTGGGACCGGATGGGATACCAGTGGAGGCGTGGTATTTACATACTGCGTGGTCATTGCAGTTAAATGCACATATTCACGATTTGCGAGGGTGCCCTCTCAGGGCATTGGTTTCTGCCCTATGTAGGAGAATTTCGATTTATGATTGATCGAGGTCCGTAGTGTAATGGTAGCGCATCCAACCGGCAATTGGAAGGCCCTGGGTTCGATTCCCGGGCGGTTCGCCTCATTTTTCATTTATTCGTTATTTCTCTTCCCGTGTGCAGAGACGCTCCTTATTTACGTCGTTTCTATTCATTTATATACTGCGTGGTCATTGCAGTTAAATGCACATATTCACGATTTGCGAGGGTGCCCTCTCAGGGCATTGGTTTCTGCCCTATGTAGGAGAATTTCGATTTATGATTGATCGAGGTCCGTAGTGTAATGGTAGCGCATCCAACCGGCAATTGGAAGGCCCTGGGTTCGATTCCAGGGCGGTTCGCCTCATTTTTCATTTATTCGTTATTTCTCTTCCCCGTGTGCAGAGACGCTCCTTATTTACGTCGTTTCTATTCATTTATATACTGCGTGGTCATTGCAGTTAAATGCACATATTCACGATTTGCGAGGGTGCCCTCTCAGGGCATTGGTTTCTGCCCTATGTAGGAGAATTTCGATTTATGATTGATCGAGGTCCGTAGTGTAATGGTAGCGCATCCAACCGGCAATTGGAAGGCCCTGGGTTCGATTCCAGGGCGGTTCGCCTCATTTTTCATTTATTCGTTATTTCTCTTCCCCGTGTGCAGAGACGCTCCTTATTTACGTCGTTTCTATTCATTTATATACTGCGTGGTCATTGCAGTTAAATGCATAATATATATATATATATATATGGTACCGCCGAGAACACAACGTATGTTATTCATGTCGGTACTAATAACGTTTTAAATTCTAGATCGGAAGAACTGCTGGCTAGGTACAGGGACTTACTTGAGCGATTAAAGGAAAAAACTAGCAAGATCGTTTTAACAGGTATACCTCCTTCAATTATTCAACGTAACGATTTCTACAGCAAGGCGACCTATATTAACAATAACCTAAAGTTTCTTTGCCAACACGAAGAAGTGCATTTTGCGAATTTTTGGAACATTTTCTACGGCAGGAGGGACTTGTTCCTCGGAGATGGACTTCATCTTAATGACGTTGGAGCTGCGCATTTAGGAAGACTATTTCATAATACTGTCTCTTCTTTTCAGGCTACCGTAACTCGAATGGTCCCAGCGTAAATTCCACAAATTTCCCCTGCGCTCGCGAAGGTGTCGCAATCACAAACAATTTGAAGGTTCTATCCTTAAATGCTCGTAGCCTAAGAAATAAAATAAGCAAATTTTTTTCTTTAATTGCTTGTAAAGCCTATGATTTAATTGCGATAAATGAATCGTGGCTTAACACTGAAACACGTGACTTTCTAGGGGAGTATCAAATTAGAGGTTATAGGCTTTTTGTTAAAAACAGAATAGGTAGGCGAGGAGGCGGTGTTATGTTGTATATCAAAGATAATATTGCGAACGTTATAGAAGTAAAGCACACAATTCCAGAACCGATAGATTCGACTATAGCAGAACATAAATTGAACGATTTCAAACTTGTTGTTGCGGTTATATATAGGCCCCCTAATCAAACAGCTGATACGGACGAAGCGTTATATCGTGAACTAAAGAGAATAATAGGTAGTGAGCAGGCTTTAGTTATGGGTGACTTTAATTGCGCCAACGTGAATTACGATACAATGCAGGGAGACGCGGAAGGTAATCGCTTAGTTAATTTTCTCGAAGATAGCTTTCTTATTCAAAAGGTTGGGGAACCTACGAGGTTGGACAGTATTTCAGATTTAGTAATAATTACTGATGATAGGCTAATTACTGATCTTCAAGTAATAGAACCTTTAAGCAATAGCGATCACAATATGGTAGAGTTTGTCCAACAGTAAGTCACTCGAAACCAACTAACTCGACTAAAATTCTTAACTTCGAGCACGCAGACTTTTGTAAATTTCGAAATAAATTGTCACACGTCAATTGGGAAAACGTAATGGGGAACTCCAACGTAAAACTAATGTGGGAATCGTTTGAAACAGTATTTAGGACTGTAAATGAGGAATGTGTACCGTACAAAATTAAGCGTGCGAAAGTAAACAACAAGCCCTTGTGGTTTACTTCTAGAGTAGGAGACATTATAAAGAGTAGAGATACGGCTTATAGGCTACATAAGTGCGATAAAGTCAATTTGTGGTGACGAAACAACTACATATCTCTAAAGCGTGAAGCGAAAAGTGTAATAAAAAAGTCCAAGCGCGAATTTGAAACTAGCTCGTGACGGTAAAGAAAACACCCAAGCGATTCTTTCAATACGTCAACAATAGACATCCAGTAAAAAGTGTCTTGGGGCCGTTGAAAAATGTTAACGGAGATCTAGTTTCTGAAAACAAGGAAATGGCTACCTTACTAAACGAATTTTTGACGTCAGTTTTTACTATAGAAGATGTAACGAATATCCCTACGGTCATAGACATAATACCTTTTGATAATGGTAATACTTTGGATAATATTGTGGTTAGTGAAGGGGAGGTAATGCGCTATATTGATAAAATGAAAACGCGTAAATCGCCGTGGCCAGATTCCATTTATCCCATACAACTAAAAGAATTAAAAGATAACATTGTTGTGCCGCTAACAAAGATTTTTAATGAGTCTATTTCAGAGGGGTGCGTACAGATAATTTCAAGTTAGCAAACGTAACACCCATCTTTAAGAAAGGCGATAAAGGTGTGCCGGGAAATTATAGGCCAATCACTTTAACGTCTGTTGTAGGTAAGCTACTGGAATCAATAATTACGGATCGTATAGTCGAACACTTAGAATTGCATAACTTAGTAAGAAATACGCAGCACGGTTTTAGGCGAAACAAATCTTGCTTAACTAATCTTTTAGAATTTTTTCAAAGCGTGGTTGATGTTTACGATAGTCATTGAAATTATCTGGTACGCACCCCTCAGAAATAGACGCATTAAAAATCTTTGTTAGCGGCCCCGGTGATTTACGCGTTTTCATTTTATCAATATAGCGCGTTACCTCCCCTTTACTACCCACTATATTATCCAAAATATTACCATTATCAAACGGTATTATGTCTATGACCGTAGGGATATTTGTTACATCTTCTATAGTAAAAATTGACGTAAAAAATTCGTTTAGCAAGGTAGCCATTTCCTTTTTTTCAGAAACTAGATCTCCGTTTACATTTTCCAAAGACCCCAAGACGCTTTTTACTGGATTTCTATTATTGACGTATTGAAAGAATCGCTTGGGGTTTTCTTTACCGTCACGAGCTATGGAGATTTCAAATTCGCGCTTGGACTTTTTTATTACACTTTTCGCTTCACGCCTTAGAGATATGTAGTTGTTTCGTAACCACAAATTGTCTTTATCGCGCTTATGTAGCCTATAAGCCCTATCTCTACTCTTTATAATGTCTCCTACTCTAGAAGTAAACCACAAGGGCTTGTTGTTTACTTTCGCACGCTTAATTTTGTACGGTACACATTCCTCATTTATAGTCCTAAATACTGTTTCGAACGATTCCCACATTAGTTTTGCGTTGGAGTTACCCATCACGTTTTCCCAATTGACGTGTGACAATTTATTTCGAAATTTACTAAAGTCTGTGTGCTGGAAGTTAGGAATTTTCGTCGAGTTAGCTGGTTTCGAGTGACTTACTGAGAGGACAAACTCTACCATATTGTGATCGCTCTTGCCCAACGGTTCTATTATTTGAAGATCAGTAATTAGCTTATCATCCGTAGTTATTACTAAATTTAAAATACTGTCCAACCTCGTAGGTTCCCCAACCTTTTGAATAAGAAAGCTATCCTCGAGAAAATTAACTAAACGATTACCTTCCGCGTCTCCCTGCATTGTATCGTAATTTACGTTAGCGCATTTAAAGTCACCCATAACTAAAGCCTGCTCACTACCGATTATTCGCTTTAGTTCACGATATAACGCTTCGTCCGTATCAGCTGTTTGATTAGGGGGCCTATATATAACCGCAAGTTTGAAATCGTTCAATTTAAGTTCTGCTATAGTCGAATCTATCGGTTCTGGAATTGTGTGCTTTACTTCTATAACGTTCGCTATATTATCTTTGATATACAACATAACACCTCCTCCTCGCCTACCTATTCTGTTTTTAACAAAAACTCTATAACCTTTAATTTGATACTCCCCTACAAAGTCACGAGTTTCAGTGCTAAGCCACGATTCATTTATCACAATTATATCATAGTCTTTACAAGCAATTAAAGAAAAAAATTCGTTTATTTTATTTCGTAGGCTACGAGCATTTAAGGATAGAACCTTCAAATTGTTTGTAATTGCGACAACTTCGCGAGCGCAGTGGAAATTTATGGAATTTACGCTGTGACCGTTCGAGTTACGGCAGCTGAAAAGAAGAGATAGTATTATGAAATAGTCTTCCTAAACGCGCAGCTCCTACGTCATTAAGATGAAGTCCATCTCCGAGGAACAAGTCCCTCCTGCCGCAGAAACTGTTCCAAAAATTCTCATAATGCACTCCTCTCTGTTGGCAAAGAGACTTTAGGTTATTGTTAATATAGGTCGCCTTGCTGTAGAAATCGTTACAATGGATAATTCGAGGAAGTATACCTGTTAAAACAATCTTATTAGTTTTTTGCTTTAATCGCTCTAGTAAGTCCCTGTACCTAGCCAGCAGTTCTTCCGATCAAGAATTTAAAACGTTATTAGTACCGACATGAATAACATACGTTGTGTCCTCGGAGGTACCCTCTGTAAATTGATCAACACTATTAGTTATATCCTCCACCCTTGCACCAGGGTAGCAGTAACTGCGCCTACGACGAGGGTTTCTCCCATAGAATTCCTCGAGCTGTCCTCGAACAATGGAATCGCCAACGAGTCGTATTTCCGGTTCATCATCATCTTCAAAACCTAAAACAGAAAACTTATTGTTTGTTATTACTGGTAGACATGTCTTAGGTTTTCTCAATGGGGCTCCATTACGCACTCGAACGAAGGGTTGGGAACTAGGAGAAGAGAGAGGGCTATTAATACTATTTATATTATTAATAGAAACTAAGGCAGGAGGGGTCGCAACTGGAGTCTCAAGGGATTCTAATTTTGCCGTCAGGAGCATCACCCTTTCTTCAAGGCTTACTCTGGCCTCCTTCTCACGTTATAACTCGTTCCTCAGCACTTCCAAGTTGGAGCACCACCTGCAAACTAACTGTTCATTATTATTAGCCATTGTAAACGCGTAAGCGGCAAATTTCCCTTCACAGCGACTGCAAGTACTTGACAGGAGTGCCATGCTTTTAATTAAACAAAAAAAAACAAAAAACAAAAAACGAGCGTTTGGAAATTAATAAATTACAACGTAGGTCTACCGCGTTTTTGAAACGCAGAAACAGGTTCTTGTAACACAAATTTATACTAAATGCATATAGAATTAAGCTACCGACAAAAGATCTGTAAAAGAAGAGTATTTATAACACTTATCTGTCTGCGATTTGACACGACTTTTTTCCTTTTCTTCACACGGTGCGGGACCACTCTACCTGACCTCTCGAAGGAAGGAAAAATGAACCTTATGTCAGCACGTTTTTTGATAGATTTGAAAAACAACACGGCAAGCCACGTGCAGTAGCCTTGGTTTGATCAAATAATATAGTATTGAATAACGTCAATAAATGAAATATATTCGTTAATGAATGATTAGTAGCACGAAGTAATTTAGTTATGAATGCACCGAACACTATTTTTTTTTAAAACACCAACGAAAACCACTTATTCAATTGATAACACTGGACACTCGATAAAACACGTCTGTTCGCATATACATATAAATATATATATATATATATATCCATATACATATATACATATACACATATACATAATTACATACACATATACATACACTCGGTGGTGTAGAGCGCCTCGGTGGTGTAGTGGTTAGCGTCGCTGACTACGAATCCGTCGGCCCCGGGTTCGAGTCCCGAGAGCAGCCGGCGCACAGCAAAACCCAGCTGTTCATCCTTCCACAAAATAAAGAAAGTGGTTGGTAGATAAATGGGTACCCAAGGTGGCCTAGTGTTAAGACGCTGGGCTGCTGATGGGGCGTGGTTCAGATACCACGTTAAACTGTAGGTCTAAGTGGAGGGAAAAGCTTGACCTTCGTCAGAATGAACAATTCGGCGGAAGCTAACCAAAGATTACCAAAGGTTATACATATATATATATACACATATACATATATATATATATACACACACATATACATATATATATACATATACGCATATACATACATACAGTATATATATATATCCACACATACATATACTTACTTTTGTTGAGTTTGAACGGCGGTTCAGGATCGACCTGCGGTCGACCCCTCTGCAGCATCCCGCCTCATTTGCGGGATTTGGTAAGGAGGGAATTGCTCTCTGATCTCCTCCTGCCCTCGTAGCCAGCCACGCATGGCTGGTCAGGGACTTTGCAGAAGAGTCTGTCTAGCTGGTTCTTGAAGTTATTCAGGTCGGTGTGCTGGAGATTCCTCACTTCTTTTGGAAGGACATTGAAACCTTTGGGCCTCGTATTCTGAGGGTATTTTCCATCCTCGTTTTCATGGCCCCTTGTCCCATCGCAGCTGGAACCGTACAAAATCTGCCTCTTCTCTCATTCCAGTTTGTTTCTCTTTCATTTCTGAGGTTAGGGACAGAACCCTCAAATATTTTCTATATGTATATTATTGTGTACCGCGCGCGTCTTCTTTCAAGAGAGTAGATATCCAGGGATTGTAGTCGAGACCAGTAGTATTCACCTTCCGTTTCCTCTATCTTAGACGTAAAAGTCCTTTGAATCGCTTCAATGCTCGCAATGTCTCTTTTTCTGTGTGGACTTGTGAGTACTGAGCAGTACTCAATTATTGGTAGGACTAGACTCTTCCATAATTTGAGCATGATTTTTTTTTCTGCTGCGGAAGCTCCTCCAGATGATTCCCATTATTTTTCAAGCCGTTGATTTTGATTTTATAGTGCTCTCTGAATTCTGCATCCGACGACATTATTACTCCAAGATCCCTGACTTGTGGATTTGGTGTTATCTCTTTGGCTTGCGGAGTTTTGTACTCTTTTTTCTGTAGCTCTTTGTTATTACCATATCTTAGAAGTTGGAATTTTTCTTCGTTGAACTTCATATTGTTGTCTTCTACCCAGTGGAATAATGTTTCAATGTCGTTTTGTAGTTTTCTTATGTGATCTTCGTTTAATATTTCCTTACATATCTTTGTTTCATCTGCGAAGCATGATACAATACTGTCCTTAATATCTGCATCAATATCTGCAATCATTATTATGAACAGCAAGGGAGGTAATATTGTCCCTTGTGGGATAGAGCTCACGACTTCCGAGATTTCCGATTTAACTCCGTTTACCACCACTCTTTGCGTTCTTTACGTCAAGAAATTAAATATCCACCTTCCTAGCTTTCCAGTAATTCCTGTATCCTTAAGTTTGTGCTATGATTCCATGGTCACATTTATCGAAGGCTTTTGCAAAGTCAGTGTATATTACATCAATGTTTTGTCCTCGACACAATGTTCCTAATATTTTCTCCTGGTGGTCTAGTAGCTGTGACAGGCATGGTCTACCCGCCCTGAAGCTATGTTGATTTAGGTTATATAAGTCTTTTTCTTGTAGGTAGTAGGTAGTTTTGCCTCTAATTATGCGTTCAAAACACTTTACAAGGTGTGAGGTGAGAGCCACTGGCCGGTAATTTTTGGGCATTGCTCTGTTGCCACCTCTAAATTGGGGGGCAATGTTCGCGTTCTTTAAGGGGAGTGGAATTTGTCCTGAGTCGAGTGATTTCCTCCAGAGTAAGTATAGCGGTTTTGAAATACTCTCTTTGCATTTCTTCAGAAATGTGGCACTCCATGTGTCTAGCCCTGGCGCTGAATTGTCTCGCATCTGTGATAAGGCCGTAATTACATCTCCTTCCGTGAACTCGAAGTCAATTAATAGGTTCGTGCCGGGATTTGTTCTTGGTTGATCTATATCAATGTCAAAAAACTGGTCTTGGTTTTTCACTTCCATCTCGGACTTAGGGGCGCTAAGCACAGATTTAAATTGTTCCCTAAGCAGTTCACTTATTTCTTTCGGGCCATTTGTGTATTCGGCCTCCCCGTCTATCAACGTTCCAATACTCTCCTTACACTGCATTTTCCTTTTCGCAAAAGTGTAGAAGTATTTTGGGTTATTTTTTGTTTTCTGCTACCTTGTTTTCTTCCTCGTTTGTCTTATGTGTGAATGTTTGCTTTAGGTCCATTTCTATTTCGCTAAGTTTCCTTTCTAGTTTGAGTCTCTTTGCATCCGTTCTGCATCTGTAGAGATGTTTTACGGTTTGTCTTCGTTGCCTGAATAGAGTCCTGATTTTCCTCTCGAGCTTGCTACGTTTTCTTTCCTGTCTCTCTGGAATATGTTTCAGGATTATAGGTTTGGTTTCCATCTCTATTATACAGGGTGTCCCAGATTTAACTATCTATTTCAATGAAATCGGACAAAATTTTTAAAAACACACTTTTATTTATGTTTATCATGTTTAATATGTGTTAAAAATGTATAAATTTCTAAATTTTTTTCATAATTTATTTTCATAATTTTTTCATTATCTGGTCCAATGAAAGACCGTCTGAAGTCATAGAATGGCAAAGAGACTCTCCAAAAGTTAACGTGTGGTTGGAATGACCAAATCCAAAATTTATGGCCCATTCTTCTTTGCGGGAGCAACTGTAACAGGTACCGTCTACCTTGATATGCTTCAGCAGTTTCTCGAACCACAGCTTCTTGATGATGGCATTCTTGATAAAGTTGTATCTCAACAAGATGGAGCACCATGTCATTATGCTCTAATTGTTCGAGAATACCTCAACAGACGCCTTCCGATCGGTGGATTGGACGTGGAGGACCTCGACCTTGGCCTCCGCGTTCTCCGGATTTGACACCCCTGGATTTCTTTGCATGGGGTTTCATAAAAACAAAGGTTTATCGCCAAAAGATCAATAGTTTAGCTGAACTTAAAGAACGCATCCAGTTGGCAGTGCGGGAGATAACACCTGAAATGCTTCAAAATGTGTTTCGCAGCGCTGAGGATAGATTTGAAATTTGCAGAGATACAGACGGTTCACATGTTGAAACTTCTCAATAAAGTTTTGACTTATGATTTATAAATCTATTTGTTTTTGTATCATAATTTAGTAATAAACACAAAATTATGTCAGTTTTTATTAAATTTGTCCGATTTCATTGAAATAGTTAATTCTGGGACACCCTGTAGAGAGTATTTCTTGTGGAGTCTTCTCGTGTAGTAGCAATTCCCAATTTACCCCCTTTAAATCTTTATTTACGTTTTCCCAATTTACTTTCTTTGAATTTATGTTTAAGCCTTCAAATATTCCATCTGCCTCTCTAGGATGCGTTTTCGGACCTCTGGGGTGCGAACTTCAATTGTATATCGATGAGTTTATGGTCGGAGAAGTTGGTGGGCGTTACTTTTTTATTTAATATTATCTCGTTGTTATTTGTCCAGATTAAATCTAAAACGTTCTCCTTTCTCGTGGCTTCACCGATTTCCTGGGTAAGGGCGTAATGTTCCATAATATCTAATAGCGATGTTGCTTGGGTTCTGTCATCTTTAATAATGTTGCCATGAAACTTCTCAACATATATATAACTTTGTCATTTTCTTCCATGATATGAATGGGAAATTAAAATCTCCGAAAATTAGAATATTTGTTTCTGGAGTTTCAAGTAATTTTAATATGTTTTCTATTTCATTTGTAGCAAAATGGAATTCACTTTTTGTGGTGTTTGGTGGTCTGTAGATGTTCATAATGGTTAGGTTCATTTCTTTTACTTCTAATATAATAACTTCAACTGTGCTGTTTGATTTCTTTACCCTCACTTCACATGTGTAAGTGTTTTTCACGTAGATACAACACCCTCCTCCTCGTCTAACCACTCTATCTGCTCTGTATATGTTGTAGTACAGCAATGCTATTTCAGTATTCTCGATGCAGTTTTCACAACCTTTTTCGCACTTATGTACGTGTGTTTCCGTTAGGTATATGATATCTATGCTGGTTTCCGTAGCTAAATTTTGAAAGTATTGTAATTTGCAGTCTGCATGGTCCGTACAGAGGCCTTGTATATTTGTGTATGATACATTTACCGGGTTTCTAATCTTCGTGTTCGATTCTCGGACCTAAATGATGGTCGTTTCCTGGTCGATGTCGATTCCTGTTTGGTGTTATTGTTTGGGCCTCTGCATTTGGGAATATTGGGGTTGCGGCCCGTGATACCACTGTTGTTGTTGTATTATTCGTGGGTGGTGTTGAATAGGAGGGTGATATACACATACACATACATATATATGATATATACATATACATACAGTATATATATACATATACACACACACACACACACACATATATATATATATATATATATATATATATATATATATATAATATATATACAAATCGCGCGATATTATAGTTCCTCTTTATAAATCATTAGTTAGACCCCATTTCGAGTACGCCGTCCAATTTTGGAATCCGCATATGCGCAAAGATATAGACAAAATCGAAAGAGTTCAAAGACGAGCAACTAAGATGATTCCGTCGCTTAGGTCAAAGTCGTACGAGGATAGGCTTAAGGAGTTAAAATTGACTACACTCGAGACTCGGAGGCTAAGGGGTGATCTAATCCAGGTGTTCAAAATTATGAATGGGTTCGATAACGTAGATAGAGATAGCTTTTTCGAAATATCTCAATATAATAGGACTAGAAATAACGG
>JAJOZX010004734.1:72500-95000 GCA_023014485.1 Bathynomus jamesi
CCTCACCAGCTATCTGGAAAGCAGACAGGATCCAGCTTTGGGACATGGATCTAAGGTTTAAAGTAAGCCTAGTCCCACTACATTCAGAACCTCTATATAAGTAAAAGACTCATTGCATTCACGTCGGATTGAATAAATCAAGAAAAAGGGGTAACTATTGTATTTTTAGCCAAAAAAACAAAACTTAAACCTCAACCGGGACATTGAGCGTCCACTTTTCAAGGCACGTAACACGTCCGTTTAATATACACAAACTCAGAATGGTCCCCTGAGAAACTTATATGTTAAACACAGACCGTGCATGGAACAAGGAACTCTTCTGGGAAAATTAAATCCACTATAGTCCGAATAAGTAATGGTAAATGACAAATACAATAGTTTTCTTTTTCATGATGCTAGCCCGACGTGGGCAACGGGTCTCTCGCAAAGAGGTCCCAGAAGAGTTCCTTGTTCCATGCACGGTCTGTGTTTAACATATAAGTTTCTCAGAGGACCATTCTGAGTTTGTGTATATTAAACGGACGTGTTACGTGCCTTGAAAAGTGGACGCTCAATGTCCCGGTTGAGGTTTAAGTTTTGTTTTTTTTGGCTAAAAATACAATAGTTACCCCTTTTTCTTTGATTTATTCGATCCGACGTGAATGCAATGAGTCTTTTACTTATATAGAGGTTCTGAATGTAGTGGGATTAGGCTTGCTTTAAACCCTAGATCCATGTCCCAAAGCTGGATCCTGTCTGCTTTGCAGATAGCTGGTGAGGGAAGCTATATTTATGGGACCTCTTTGCGAGAGACCCGTTGCCCACGTCGGGCTAGCATCATGAAAAAGAAAAACTATGGTATTTGTCATTTACCATTACTTATCTGTACAATTTTTGGCTGTTATTAAAAGTCAACCATGAAGTGTAGAAATTCCAGTGTTGTCCCATTTTACAGAGAATCTCATTAAGTTTTTTATGATACCACGTTTTGACAAGTTTTTTAGAAATGTACGCGGGTGACAGACATTGATGATTTAAAAGCAAGAATCACAGCTGCTATTGAGCGAATTGATGTGGATATGCTGCAGCGTACATGGCAACATTTGGAGTATCGATTGGATGTTTTGCGAATCACTAATGGTGCACATATCGAATGTTTGTAACAACGTTACTTTAATAAAATAAACTTTTGAAAATACAGATTCTAAATATTCTTGTTTAAGAATTTTACGTGTGTTATCAAGAATTTTATTAAAAGATGAAATTGGACAGATAATTTTCGGACACACTGGAATTTCTAAAAAACTTGTCAAAATTTGGTATCAGGAAAAACTTAATGAGATTCTCTATAAAATGGGACAACACTGGAATTTCTACACTTCTTGGTTGACTTTTAACAACAGCCAAAAATTGTACAGATAATTCTCGGACACCCTCTATATATATATATATATATATATACAGGGTGGGCGGAAAGTAGCTCCCTATTTTGGATTGGTAAAAAAATACGTATATTATCCATTTATTTCAGAAGAAATAATATGAAAAGGTAGGCATACATGGTAGGTTTTCTCTAAAATTCAATGTGGGCTCCAACTCTTTCCACCAGCTTCTGGAGCCGCCCAGGAATGGCGTCCACTGACTTTAGCAGGAACTCCGGCGGGATGGAGGACATAACTTCCCGAATTCGGTCCTCCAGTTCTTCCAATGTCCTCGGTTTGGTGCGGTAGACTTCTTCCTTTACCCACCCCCAAAGAAAGAAGTCGCACGGTGTCAAGTCGGGGCTCCTGGCTGGCCATTGATGTGGACCACGACGACCCATCCAACGCCCAGGGAAGTGGGCATCCAGCCACTCACGGACAACAAGAGCGAAGTGCGGAGGGGCGCCATCTTGCATAAATATCAGATCGTCGATGTTCTCCCATGTGCTGACAACCGGCCAGACCTCGTTTCGCAACATAGCAAGGTACCGCTCAGCATTCATGGTGTTGCGCAGAAGGAACGGGCCCACAACCTGATCTGAGGTCATACCACACCACACCGTTACACTGAACCGATTCTGCCGTTTTTCAGCGGTAACCGTGCGACTTCTTTCTTTGGGGGTGGGTAAAGAAAGAAGTCTACCGCACCAAACCGAGGACATTGGAAGAACTGGAGGACCGAATTCGGGAAGTCATGTCCTCCATCCCGCCGGAGTTCCTGCTAAAGTCAGTGGACGCCATTCCTGGGCGGCTCCAGAAGCTGGTGGAAAGAGTTGGAGCCCACATTGAATTTTAGAGAAAACCTACCATGTATGCCTACCTTTTCATATTATTTCTTCTGAAATAAATGGATAATATACGTATTTTTTTACCAATCCAAAATAGGGAGCTACTTTCCGCCCACCCTGTATATACAGGGTGGGGCACGGGAATCAAGTGTTTTTTGAATAGCTAGTAATCGGCCATTAGGAATGGGAGGGGCGTGCGGTAGGTAGCATTCCATTCCTGGGTTCATAGCATTTAACTTTAACTAACACTCACCTTTATCTTTCAGGTGCCATCATGGAGCAGTGGACGTTAGAACACCGCATGTTCGCGTATGATCATTTTGTTAGGAGTGGCGAGTCAGTGACAGCAGTTCAGCGTGCGTTTCGCCGCAGATTCAACATTCATCGAAATGACTCTGTTCCCGCTCGTGACACAATCTTACGTTGGGTTAACAATCTTCGAACAGGAGGCTCAATAATGAAAACAAAACCGAAGGGGCCGCAACGCACTGTGCGTACTCCAGAGAACGTTGAAAGGGTCAGACAAGCGATGTTGCAAAGCCCAGGCCGCTCTGCTCGGAGACATTCAGCTGCACTCGGAATCAGCAATCGTACTGTTAGACGGATTTTGCATGAAGAATTACATTTTCACCCATACAAGTTAGCGATGGTGCAGGAATTGAATGTAAACGATTGCCCCCAACGACTGAATTTTGCACAGGAAATGCTTGCACTTTATGAGCAGAATGAAAACATGATGGTGGTAATGAGTGATGAAGCCCATTTCCACCTTAATGGGGCCGTCAACAATCAAAACTGTCGGTATTGGGCTGCTGAAAATCCGCGACAACTCCATGAAAAACCGCTGCATAGCCCTAAGGTTACAGTTTGGTGCGCGGTGGGAAAGTTTGGCGTCATCGGTCCCTATTTCTTCGAACAAAATGGGTTACCGTTACCATAACATCTGGGCGTTACATTGAGATGGTGAACACCTTTTTCATCCCTAGTTACGAAGAAGGCGTATTGCTCGTCGACATTTGTGGTTTCAGCAAGATGGGGCCACGCACACACCGCCAGAGCGTCAATGGCTGTTCTTCGCCCCCTGTTTCCCAACCATCTCATTTCGAGATTTGGTGACATTGCATGGCCCCCTCGGTCCCCTGACTTGTCCACATGTGACTTCTTTCTATGGGGTACCTCAAGTCACGTCTCTACGAGGACAAGCCCCGTACATTAGATGCATTGAAGGAAGCGATCCGTCAACAATCATCCAAATCAACAGAGACCTGCTGGGAAGAGTGGAGGCCAATTTTCGTAAACGCCTTCAACAATGCGTCGACGGCCAAGGACATCATATGCCAGATATAATTTTCGGTACATGATTATTATGACATGAAATGCTATGTTCTTACGAATGTTGTTCTACCAATATATTTTCTTTACAAAAATAAATATCATTTTCCTGATTATTCCAAAAACACTTGGTTCCCGTGCCCCACCCTGTATATATATATATATACGTACATACTTACTTTTGTTACTTTTGTTGAGTTTGAATGACGGTTCAGGATCGACCTGCGGTCGACCCCTCTGCAGCATCCCACCTCATTTGCGGGACTTGGTGAAGGATGGAATTGCTCTCCCATCTCCTCCTGCCCTCGTAGCCAGCCACGCATGGCTGGTCAGGGACTTTGCACAAGAATCTCTCCAGCTGGTTCTTGAAGTAATTCAGGTCGGTGTGCTGGAGATTCCTCACTTCTTTTGGAAGGACATTGAAAAGCTTTGGGCCCCGTATTCTGAGGGTATTTTCCATCCTCGTTTTCATGGCCCTTTGTCTAGGACCATTCAAAATCTGCCTCTTCTCAAATTCCAGTTTGTTTCTATTCATTTCTGAGGTTAGGGACAGAGCCCTCAAGTATTTTTCTTATGTATATTATTGTGTACCGCTCGCGCTTTCTTTCATGAGAGTAGAGTTTCAGGGATTGTAGTCGAGACCAGTAGTCTTCACTTTCCGTTTCCTCTATCTTAGACGTAAAAGTCCTTTGTAGAGCTTCAATGCACGCAATGTCTCTTTTTCTGTGTGGGCTTGTGAATACTAAGCAATACTCAATTATTGGTAGGACTAGACTCTTCCATAACTTGAGCATGATGTTTGCTTTTCTACTGGGGAAGCTCCTCCAGATGATTCCCATTATTTTTCTAGCCGTTGTGATTTTGATTTTATAGTGCTCTCTGAATTCTGCATCCGACGACATTATTACTCCAAGATCCCTGACTTGTGGATTTGGTGTTATCTGTTTGTCTTGCGGAGTTTTGTACCCTTTTTTCTGTAGTTCTTTGTTATTACCATACCTTAGAAGCTGGAATTTTTCTTCGCTGAACTTCATATTGTTGTCTTCTGCCCACGGGAATAATGTTTCAATGTCGTTTTGTAATTTTCTTATGTCATCTTCGTTCAATATTTCCTTACATATCTTTGTTTCATCCGCGAAGCATGATACAATACTGTCCTTAATATCTGCAACAATATCTGCAATCATTATTATGAACAGCAAGGGAGCTAATATTGTCCCTTGTGGGACAGAGCTCACGACCTCCGAGACTTCCGATTTAACTCCGTTTACCACCACTGTGCGTTCTTTGCGTGAAGAAATTAAATATCCACCTTCCTAGCTTTTCAGTAATTCCTGTATCCTTAAGTTTGTGTGCTATGATTCCATGGTCACATGGACATCAATGTTTTGTCCTCGACACAATGTTCCTAATATTTTCTCCTGGTGGTCTAGTAGCTGTGTGAAGTGAGAGCCACTGGCCGATAATTTTTGGTCATTGCTCTGTTACCACCTTTAAATAGGGGGGGCGGGCAATGTTCACGTTCTTTAAGGGGAGTGGAATTTGTCCTGTGTCAAGTGATTTCCTCCATAGTAAGTATAGCGGTTTTGCAATACTCTTTTTGCATTTCTTCAGAAACGTGGCACTCCATGTGTCTGTCCCTGGCGCTGAATTGTCTCGCATCTGTGTTAATTCCGTATATATATATATATATATATATATATATATATATATATATATGTGTGTGTGTGTGTGTGTGTGTGTGTGTGTGTGTGTGTGTGTGTATATAATATATATATAACTTATATATATATATATATATATATACAGGGCCATTTAAAAAGACGCAACAGTTTAAATTGCTTATATTTCGTAATATTGTTAACGTACAGGAATGATTTTTGTATTAGTTTACAGCGTACACCTGGAGTTTTGTTACCGCTTAGGCCTAGTAGCCTAAAGCGCTAGGCGAACGACTCTTGTAGCCTTAAATGAATATTTTGACAGTCGCGTCATCTCGAATCGCTTCCCTGAACGTTTTGCCTGGGGATGGTCTTGGCCACCATATTCCCCGGATCTCAACCCATGTGATTATTTTTTATGGGGATATCTGAAAGATAATGTTTACAGAAACAATCCTCTCACAATTAGTGGGCTGCAAGAAGAATTTAATTTCATCTGTTGTCAGCACAATCACTCATGACGTTCTACGCACAGTACTTGCCAACTTTCAACGTCGACTGCAAATGGTTTTGGATGCCGGTGGTTTACACATTGAACATGTTTTTCATTAAATAAAAACTCCCAATTGTACGCTGTAAACTAATACAAAAATCACTCCTGTATGTTAACAATATTATGAAATATAAGCAATTTAAACTGTTGCGTCTTTTTTGAATGGCCCTATATATATATATATCGGGTGGTCCGAAAAAAATGACGCATTTTTTAAAAATTAATATCTCAGTAACCCCCTTCCTTATCATGACAATTGTTATATGCAAGATACTTTCAAACTTCTTTTTTTGAATGCAAGAAACGGAATTCTGATATCTTTTATAGTTTTCTCGCAATTAACAAAAGTAACAACATGGGTCAAAAAAACGAATATCATGAGAAAGGAAAAATTTAATCAGAAATTTAACTAATTAATTTACAGTAAATGATCGATTGGACCACCACTCTGTTGACACACTAATCTAAGTCTTTTCTTCCACACAAAAATAATACTTCTTACTTCATTAATGCCAATTTCTTGCCAAGATTCAAGTATTTTACTTTTTAATTCTGATTCGGTGAAGGGCTTTGTGGTGGCCACTCATTTTTCGTTATTAATTTTGGTGTATTGCTAATCAGAAACGACTGTGTGGCGTAGCTTGTATGCGACGGTGCTCCATCTTGTTGAAATATGAAATCATTTTCTTGATACAGGCGACGACAATCCGGCAACAATTTTGTTCTTAAAAGTTCAATGTAATTTGCAGAATTCACCTTTGTCTTTTCAGTTTCAATAAAATGAACATCTGTCTTGCCATTCCAAGAGACCCCTGCAGATATCATAACCTTTTTGGAGAATCTTGACGTTTCATGATACAATCTGTTTATTGAAATGTCACACTTTTTACCACGCCCGTAGACAACATCATTTTGACGGTTTCGCGGAATTTCTAGAGTGAAATCTTTTTCATCCGTGAAGACTATCTTTTTAATATCAACGACAGAGAAATTATCAAGTAACTTTCTGCACCTTGTTTTTCTTTTATCCTTAACAGTATCACTTTTTCTAGAAGATACTATTCTTTTGAAGGCTTTTAGTTTTTGTGCTTTAATTATTCGGTGTACAGAAGTCTTTCCAATATTCAAATGTTTAGCAATTGTTCTTTCTAACAAATGACTTCCTGGTTTATCTTCTTGAGAGCAGATTTTATCGTTGATGTAATCCACATTTTCTGGAACCGAAGCTGTTTTAGGTCTACCGCTTCCTGGTTTTCTGGCAGTACTTCCCGATTCGCGAATCTTCTTTAAGAGTCTTTCCACTGCACGCCTTTTCCACTTTTTGCCGGGAAACTCTTGCAATAACCTTCCAGTCTTCCATCCTTTTTCACAGTAACAATTTTTAATGAGAATACGATCTTCCTCTGACAACATCATTAAGGGTACTGACGAATTGTTAAAAATAAAATATCCACAATTTGACTTGTTCATTCCTGTAGAGTTTTGTAATAACTTGCAAAAATATCGCATGATATCGTATAAAAATGATATCGTATAAAAAACGGATATTATATTGCGATTTTTGTTTTTTTGACCCATGTTGTTACTTTTGTTAATTGCGAGAAAACTATAAAAGATATCAGAATTCCGTTTCTTGCATTCAAAAAAAGAAGTTTGAAAGTATCTTGCATATAAAAATTGTCATGATAAGGAAGGGGGTTACTGAGATATTAATTTTTAAAAAATGCGTCATTTTTTTCGGACCACCCGATATATATATATATATACACACACACACATATATATATATATATATATATATACACGCAAAAAACTTTTTTCTACGTGAAGGTAAATATGAAAATAAAAATCCATTCTAATAGACAGAGTTTATTTCCACAACAGTTTCGATGCCCACTGGCATCATCCTCGGGTGGATACAGAAAAACGAATGAACCAAAAGAAGAGGGAAAAACAGTCCAGGGACCGACCGTTAAGAAATTCGCACCTAGGTTAGGCCCCATTCTCCCGACACCGGAAGGGCATTTTCATTAAAGGGACCCGCTTATAAGTCCATTCGCACAAATTTAAAACTATCTTCCTGTTCTAAACATACAGATTCTATTATTTTTTTTTACATAATTATTACATTTATTATTAAATTTATTACATAATTATTACATTTATTATTAAATTTATTACATAATTATTACATTTATTATTAAATTTATTACATTTAATATTGCATTATTATTTATTACAGAAATTATAAATTTATTATTACATTGGTTATTACATTGTTGTTTATTATACAGAACTTATAAACCGAAAAACGAATGAAAAAGGCGAGAAGGAAACAATCCAGAGACCAATGAGAAATTCGCACCTAGGTTAGATACCATTCTCCCGATACTGGAAGGGCATTTTATTACAGGGTCCCGCTTATAAGTACATTCGCACAAATTAAAACTATCTTCTTGTTCTATACATACAGATTCTAATATTTTGACATAATTACTGCATTTATTATTGCATTTACATTTTTTTTTATAACATTTATTATTATTACCTTTACCCTAATTATTAAATTTATAATATTACCTTTATTATTACATCTGTTGCATTTATATTTATTTCCACATTTATTACTTCCATTATTACATTTACTAAAAGCGAGTAAGGAAACAACCCAGAGACCTTTAAGAAATTCAGACTTAGGTTAGAACACGTTCCCCCGACTCCGTAAGGGATGTTTTGACCAAGAATCTCATTAAATGGTCTAACTTATAAGTACCTTCGTACAAATTAAAATTATCTACTTTTTCTATACACACAGATTCTAAGATTAATATACCACTCCGTCCCATTATTTCATACAGGGATTCCTATAGTTACAGGTTATCTAAATTTCTTGCAAATAAATTATCCCCATTAGTTGGTAAATTTTCAGGCTCGCACATCACTAATTCCTGTGACTTTATTAACAAAGTTATGTCCTTAGATTTAAAACGGGGAAGAATGATCAGTTTTGACGTTGAGTCCTTGTTTACGAAAGTTCCCATTGATGATGTACTTAGTTTTTTTAGATAGAAAATTGCCAACATGTAACGTGGAACTAGGCATGCCCACATCTGTATTTTTAGAACGATAAAACTCTGTGTCACCAATAATGCCTTCTCCTTCGGTGAAGAATTTTATTTGCAACGTTTTGGTATGGGAATAGGGTCCCCTTTATCCCCAATACTGAGTACATTATACATGGAATATTATGAGTCGGAATTGTTGCAAACAATATGTCCCAGGAATCTAATTTGGTTTCCTTATGTAGATGATATTTTCTCATTTTGGCATGACCACTGGAACAACATTGACACTTTCTTTCAGTCATTAAATAATCTTGTTCCCTCCATTAAATTTAAATATGAATGGGAGAACGACAAACAATTACCTTTTCTAGATGTTTTGGTTATTAACGAAAGCGGAAAGCCCAATTTCACGGTCTATAGAAAACCTACTCATTGTAATTCGTACATTCATTATTTTTCATATCATGATGAAGGGGTTAAAAGCTCAATTATTTCTTCCATGTTTCTAAGAGCACTCAGGATTTGTAGCCCACATTTGCTGGACCCGGAAAATTCAAAGATTTGGAACATTTTTAAGGATTTAAAATATCCCGAGTGGTTTATCGGAAAGGCGTATTTTAAATCCAGAAAATCTTTTTATGCCCCTCGAGAACCTTCAGTTAACCAAAAACAATATGTGAGTTTGCCTTACATTGCCGGCTTAGAAAGAGTAAAACCGTTGACGAAAGATTTTAAGTTTGCTTTGGCGTTCAAATATTCGTCTACCGTGAAAAGTAAATTGGTTAGGAATAACGTTGCGAAAGAGGAACAAGCCTGTGTCTACAGCATTCCCTGTAAAAGTTGTGATTTAGTATACGTGGGAGAAACTGGAAGAAATATTGAAACCCGTATTAAAGAACACAAATATGCCTTCAGAAGTTGTAATACTAATAATGGCATTTTTTATCACACCAGCCAAAAAAATCATGCTATAGATTGGGAATCAAGTAAGGTACTTTATAAATGTAATAATTATGTCAAAAGAAAAATAATAGAATCTGTGTGTATAGAAAAAGTAGATAATTTTAATTTGTGCGAAGGTACTTATAAGTTAGACCCTTTAATGAGATTCTTGGTCAAAAAATCCCTTACGGAGTCGGGGGAACGTGTTCTAACCTAAATGTGAATTTCTTAAAGGTTTCTGGATTGTTTCCTTACTCGCTTTTATTAAATGTAATAATGGAAGTAATAAATGTGGAAATAAATATAAATGCAACAGATGTAATAATAAAGGTAATATTATAAATTTAATAATTAGGGTAAAGGTAATAATAATAAATGTTATAAAAAAATGTAAATGCAATAATAAATGCAGTAATTATGTCAAAATATTAGACTCTGTATGTATAGAACAAGAAGACAGTTTTAATTTGTGCGAATGTACTTATAAGCAGGACCCTGTAATAAAATGCCCTTCCGGTGTCGGGAGAACAGTATCTAACCTAGGTGCGAATTTCTCAATGGTCTCTGGATTGTTTCCTTCTCGCCTTTTTCATTCGCTTTTCGGTTTATAAGTTCTGTATAATAAACAACAATGTAATAACCAATTTCATAATAAATTTATAATTTCCGTAATAAATAATAATGCAATATTAAATGTAATAAATTTAATAATAAATGTAATAATTATGTAAAAAAAAAAATAATAGAATCTGTATGTTTAGAACAGGAAGATAGTTTTAAATTTGTGCGAATGGACTTATAAGCGGGTCCCTTTAATGAAAATGCCCTTCCGGTGTCGGGAGAATGGGATCTAACCTAGGTGCGAATTTCTTAACGGTCGGTCCCTGGACTGTTTTTCCCTCTTGTTTTGGTTCATTCGTTTTTCTGTATCCACCCGAGGAGGATGCCAGTGGGCATCAAAACTGTTGTGGAAATAAACTCTGTCTATTAGAGTGGGTTTTTATTTTCATAATATATATATATATATATATATATATATATATACATATATACATATATATATTACATACATACATATATATAATATATATAATATATCTATATATATATATATATATATATATATACACACATATATATATATATATATATATATATACATACATATATATATATAATATATATTATATATATATATATATATATACATATATATACATATATACCTATATACATATATATATATATATATACATATATATATATACACACATATATATACACACACAAACATATGTAGGCCTATATACATATAAGTTATAATGTTTCAGACCAACAAAGACCCTAGGATCCACTCTTGGCTGGTCTACCTAACTGTCTTCGTAACTGTTTATTGTGCATGTCCTCCGTGGTGGCGGAGGGGACCTACAATTTTATGTGGGTTCCGAACCACAAAGCCTTAATTTTACTAACTTAAACTACCTTTACTACCTTATATACACATGTATATACACACATATATACATATATATATGTAAAAATGAACAATGAACAATTCCTCTACAATCATTATATGGAGTCATTGTCTTCATGCAGTACTTATGTTTGTATGGTTTTTATTTTTGAATGTTCATTTTTACATGAGAAACCAAAATCGCCTAAGCGAGTTTTGGATAGAATTTCGATATATATATACAGATATACATATATACATATATATATATATATATATACATATATATACATATATATACACACAGGCACACATAAACATATATATACATATAATGTTATAATGTTTCAGACCAACAAAGACCCTAGGATCCACTCATGGCTGGTCTACCTAACTGTCTTCGTAACTGTGTATTGTGCATGTCCTCCGTGGTGGCGGAGGGGACCTACAATTTTACGTGAGTTCCGAACCACAAAGCCTTAATTTTACTAACTTAAACTACCTTTACTACCTTATATACACATATATATACACACATATATACATATATATATGTAAAAATGAACAATGAACAATTCCTATACAATCATTATATGGAGTCATTGTCTTCATGCAGTATTTATGTTTGTATGGTTTTTTATGTTTGAATGTTCATTTTTACATGAAAAACCAAAATCGCCTAAGCAAGTTTTGGATAGCATTTCGATTTGTACTTCTTTATTCATTACTGTATTTCTCTAATTCATCTTTTCTAATAATGACTTACACTATACGTATGACATAACCTGAATAACTATGACGTCATAAAGTAACCAAATTTTCTTCACGTTTTCCATACCGTGAATACTGAATCACCCATTTAGTATGTGGATATCTTTCGTATTCTGTGTATGGTAAATTCTTTAACATAATAATAAAGACGTTTACACTCTATACGTCATTATGTAAATGTTGTTAATTCATACATCCATGTTCCTTCTTGACCTTTATCGTTTGTTAATTTTATTAATTATTCATTCAGTTACCTATTGTCAACCTATTGTGTGACTACCAATATGTGTACAATAGTTTAGGCATTCGTACATCTCCAATGAGGACGTACATAATTACCTTACATGTAAGTACGTTCACATGTATTCTTTTTACTCTTTCTTTATAGTGCGTTCACCTCTTGCAATGAACTCGAAAATGCTTACGCAAGTGTCGTAATTCGATAACCACAGCAAAAGTGAACGCTTCTAAGATAAAAATCTCCTTTCGCTCTGATCCAAATTTATAAACAAAATTATCATGCGTTATGTTATGCATCATATGCAGTGGCGACTGGCGTATAGGAGCGATGGAGCGGTCGCTCCCCCTTGCTTGAAACGATAAATATTAATTTAACGGATACAAAATAATATTGCAGCCGAATGGAGCGATAGATTTTTCGCTCAAGTAAATATAAATTATATTTTACTGTTGTAATGAAAATATAAGTACAATCGCGAATTTTTTTTATAATAACTTTATTTTTACTAATAGTTACTTCAGTAATAATGATATAAGCCATTTATATGTATTTTATTGAAATTATTACTTATTTGTAATTAACTAGAATTGTACGTCTGGCATAGCTGCATGTGTTAATACAAGTACTCTTCTGAGCGGCAGTTGGATTCGCGCTAGCCTCTTGTGAGTCCGTGTTGTCGTACAATTTTATGAAATCGCACCCCCATACATTTATACCACGAGTCGCCACTGATCATATGTCATGTTGTATATAAATATATATATGTATATATATATATATGTGCTCATGTACTTTGTGTTGTACTAATAACTATATATAAATATAAAAACACTGTAAGAATTGTAAGTGACTAATGTATTTAATGAAACTGTAATTAATGATAATAATTTATAATGTAATTAATGTACTTTAATTAAACGATAATAATTTAATATAATGTAATTAATGTACTTAATGATGTAATGTACTAAATGACGTAGTCAATGTACTTTAATGGAATTGTAATTAACGATAATAAATGAATTAATTGGTAATTATAATCATAGTTATAGTAGACCAAAATTACAATGTACTCAATGTCCGACCCGACATTATGTCATCATAAGGAATGTAGACTCGGCGATACTGTTATTTTTTTTATTATTATTTTTCCGTTTGGATAAATTTTGATGTGCTTTCAACTTTGCCAAATCACTAGTCTACACATTTTGAAAAAGTTTGTGCTTCGGAGATAAAATGTGTTTCCTATTATGGATTTTGGGGTGCTGAAAACGAATATGACCATAAAAACAGTCGAGTGGCTACAGTTTCCAAAAAAATTTAAGGTACACATTTTGCGTATATGTATACCATATATTAGTAACATACCTGTATAATGCAGTCACTTATATTGATTCAACCCGTCGCTTTTTTGCTTGTCTCTTGTATTCAACTTCTGGAGCATCTCTTGTTATTGTCCAGCAGTAGTCTGCTAACAATGATGGACTCCATTTCCCCTGGTAGCGTTTCTCCATTGCTGAGATATCCTGCTGGAAACGTTCACCATGTTCATCGCTGACTGCTCCGCAGTTGGCCGGAAAAAAGACATATTGCAGCCCATTTTTTGATAGGACAACAGCAGGTTTTCCAGCAGCTCCCTGTAATTGTCAGCTTTGGTATTTCCGAGAAAATTGGTTGCTACTAACCGGAAAGCATTCTACGCTGTCTTCTCCTCACCACCTAGGATACGGTCGAACTCCTCATCTCTAAGAAGCTCGCGGATCTGTGGACCAACAAATACACCCTCCTTGATTTTTGCTTCACTGAGCTTTGGGAATTTACCACCGAGGTACTTAAAAGCTGCCCTCGTTTTATCCATAGCCTTAACAAAATTTTTCATGACACCCAGTTTGATGTGTAAGGGTGGTAAAAAAATCTTGCTCGATTCTACAAGTGGAGGATACTGAACATTTTTTGTTCCAGGTTCCAATGAGTGTCGGAGTGGCCAATCCTTCTTGATGTAATGAGAAGTCCTCCTAGCCCGACTATCCCATTCACACAGAAAACAGCAATATGTACTGTAGCCCGGCTGCAGTCCAAGCACGATAGCAACACCTTTCAAGTCACCACAAACCTGCCACTGATGTTTGTCATAGTTTGTGCAGTTCAAAAGTTGCTTCATGTTATCATATGTTTCCTTCGTGTGGACTGCATGACCAATTCGAATTGATGGCAATACGTTGCCAACATGCAACAAAACAGCTTTTAGACTCAACTTCGATGAATCAATGAACAGTCTCCACTCATCAGGATTTTGAATAATGTTGAGAGCTGCCATCAGATCATCGATGTCGTTGCAAGCTAGAAGGTCACCTTCCATGATGAAGGATGGAACAAAATCTTTTTGACGGTCACGAAACTTACACACTCTAACATTTTCAGCGAGGAGATTCCACTGCTGCATTCTGGAGCCCAACAGCTCTGCCTTACTCTTTGGCAGTTCTAAATCTCTGATAAGGTCGTTTAATTCATTCTGAGTTATCGTGTGCGGTTTAGAAGATGTCAAGTTATAAACAAATTCAGGGTCTTGTGAAGTTGAAGGCTGACATGTTTCGCAGGTTCCTTCATTCTCCTCGTCCTCTGACTCAAGGGAGAATGGGTGTGTGGGCTCAGAAACGGGTAGTCCTTCGCCGTGAGGTACCGGGCGTATAGCAGAGGGTATATTCGGATTTTGTAAAATCCACTTTTTCTTCTTGCAAATACCTTTCTTGACTGGAGGCACCATGCAGAAGTAACAATGGCTGATATGATCTGTTGGTTTCCTCCACACCATTGGCACTGCAAAAGGCATAGATTTTCTTTTCCGATTCAACCACTGGCGAAAGTTTGTTGCACAAGTATTGCAGCATATGTGTGGGGCACAGCTCTTGTCCTGATCTCCAATCTTACAGCCAAAATAAAGGTGATAGGCTTTCCTAATCACGGCGGTTATAGCACGTTTTTGTGATGCAAAAGTCAATTCTCCACAAACATAACAAAAGTTATCTACACTGTTCATGCAATTACGAGGCATCTTTGTTCAAATTAGGCTGAAAAAAATTCAGTTTCAAAGCAAACACTAAAAAAGTTCGCAAGGGTGCACTGTATGACTTCCGCGAATGAACTGATGCTGTGGCGTAATATGTAGACACCTGTGACACATCGACGCCTTGACTCTACTGCGCATGCGCGTAGTTATATATTTTTTTTATTTTAATAAATTAATGTAATTACATTGCATTTTAATAATTTTAAATTAGGTAAGGTTAAGTTAGGTTAGTATTCCATTTATATTAATATCAAAAACATTATGGGAAACAATATGTTAAAATGATCCAATCTATTTTTTAATAAATAATTTACAAATACATAATGTAATAGATAAATTTAAAATTACATTTTATTGTATATATACGTATATATTTACATTAATTTATTAAAATAAAAAAAAAAAACTACGCGCATGCGCAGAGTCAATGCGTCGACGTGTCACCGGCGTCTACATATTACCCGACAGATGCAGTCCAGTTAGTAGGGTGCAGGGTTGCCTGATATCTTTATAAATAGAGCCAATTGGCAATTTTAGGCATCATTTTCGTATTCAGTGACCCCAAATTAGTAAAGATTGACTACTTTTATTTCCGAAGCATTTTGGCTGTAGACCAGTGTATGATTGGTGACTTGCTCTTATTTAAAATTTCTTAATCATGTTTAGATTTAGCTTAATAATGAATTCTAAGAAACTTTTTGCAATGTTCATAATTTGTATACATTCTCTCTTCGTTATAAAAGATGAAGTTATGTCTTGCCTAAGCATTTAAATGTAAATCTTAACCCTTTAATTTTTACTCATATACATTTTAGTGTAAAGATGCATAGTTCAATTTCCACTTTCAGTTAACTTGGCAGATCATGATAACATTAGATCTGAAAATACGCGGTTTAAGATAAAAATATGGCTTCATCTTGAAATATCTTGTTTATTCGTTTAAATCAAGGGTCACCAACCTGGGCGGTAGCGCCTACATTAAAGGTAATTAAACATTTATTTCATTATTTATTTTATCGCTTATGTTGATTTATTCTTTTTGATCTAAGGTGGGCGATAAGATTTTTTAATTTTCAAAAAATCGTAAAAGTGGGCGGTGAACAAAAAAAAGGTTGGTGACCCCTGGTTTAAACCTTACCACAACTAAAAGATTTACTTTATTTTCAAATATTGTGCAAAAAATAATGCAGCCTCTTCGACATTTAATAATGATGATGTTAGTAGAATCGGGGTATATAAAGCCCACCAATTTCTTCCATGTTCATTCTGATTCCAACGACGAGGCTCAGTAGTACCTGTACATTTTAACAGTAAATTACAGTAAAAGAAAGTCTTTCTGTTCTCCTTCGAGCGGTACTCTCTTTAGAAAACTTAGTATTAAAATCTCCCGATACGTTACAAGAAGAATCGGTGGGGGAACGCTCAGAGAATTTAATAAGCCTCTCAGAATCCTCCGAGCCACTAAAGAAGAACTCGGAGAGTCGTATAGAAGAAACTACTGCAAGTAACAGATCCGTTGCTGCTTCCCAACCAGAACCCACGTCGACTCCGAACCAACCGAGGTTCATAGACGGAGGGGTTAACATATATATATATATATATATATATATATATATATGAATATACACCTATATATACACACACATATACATATATATATACGTATATACATATATATATATATATATATATATACACACACATATGTACACACACACACACATATATATATATATAATATATTTATATATGATGAATAAAACCACGAAGGAAAGGAAACACAAAATGGTGCTCAAGCGCTTTCGTCTAATGACATCCTCAGGAACACTGAAGTATATAAAAAGGTTAAGCCTATATATAGGTTACAGAAAGAAAAAAAGAAAAATAAATAACATACATACACACACACACATATATATATATATATATATACATACGGGGTGTCAGGAAATGATTGCCCCCCCCCTGTAGAGCAAAAACTAGAAGAGATAGATAAAAACCGGCGAGACCACTACTTGAAAGAGCGTTAAAATCTGAATAAAAACCATTATATTCTATTCCTGTGATTTTAATTCTTACCATTTTTTTCCCCACAGAAACCATGGCATCATCTATTTTGAACGATTCAGAGAAAAAGCTAGTTCTTGACCGCATTCGAGCTGTCACATTTCGTGAAGCAAAGGAAGCTGGTGCAACTTTCATAACTCGACACTGGGTGGCTGATAGATTAAAAAGATCAGACGACTTTGTCAAAAGGAATTGCAATAACAATCCTGAAGATTGTGAAACAGAATTTCGAGGAAGAAGACCGGAGAAATTATCTCAAGAATCGAAAGACATTGTGCTTGCTGCATCACGGCGCCGAAAGAAGAGCTGCTCTGAGGTAGCGAGAGATATACTTATCCGTCGTGGTAAGATAGTCAATCGGCAACTTGTGCATCAATTTCGAGTTCGCCAAGGCTTGAGTGCTTGGCATGAAATAGCTAAACCACGGAAGAGTGATCTTAATATTGAAGATCGGCTATGGTTTTGTGATTATCTTGAGGAATGGACGGAAGACGATTTCCTTCACTTGGTTGTCAGCGATGAATTCTTCGTTTATGTCTCCAGAAAACCAAATTTTCAGAATGATCGGGTTTGGGCAACAACAACTGATGAAGTCCCAGACGACCAGAAGTATCGAGAAATAGTAAAAAATCCAGCATGTGTGGGTGTTTTCATTATGTTCTCTATTCGGAAGCTCATCTGGGTTATCAAACCAAGAAGAACCAGTTGGGATGGGCCTTATTTTCGAAATGTAATTTTAGCCCGACATGTAATTCCGTTTTTGAAAGACCCCGAGTGTGTTTTGGATGTTGAACAGGCAACCTTTCTTCACGACAAAGCCCCCTGTATGAAAGCACTTGCGACTCACCAACTGCTTAAGGACAAAAACATTGATTTTTTCGGAAATAATGAATGGCCTGGCAATTCTCCCGATCTTAATGTCTGTGAACATGTCGGATCCATCATGAAGGATCGGGTGGAGTCCTTAATGCTGGAACAACCCATTCAGAATCGGTATTCAACAGAAATTATGACTGCAAAGATCAACGAAGTCCTTGAAGAAATGAGTCATGATAGAGACACTTCTGGGATCATACCCCCGTCGATTAATGGCCGTCAGAGCTGCAAATGGGGGCAACACCCGATGTTAAAACAAGTGTTTTTTATTCAAAATTAAACATTCTTTCGCGTGGTTTTGTCTGTTTTTTCTATTCCTTTCAGTTTCTTCTGTACAGGGGGGGGGGCAATCATTTCCTGACACCCTTTACATATCTATATATACAAATACATACATACATACATACATACATATATATACAATAAACAGAGAAGTAAAAATAATTAAAAATTAAAAATTAAAACCTTAAAGGATTACCAATGAGGCGTACAGATTGTAAGGAAAAATATCGATTTTTAGCACAATATCAAATGGATTATAAAAATACAAATTTATACTGGGACTCTGCCGGGTTTTAACACAATGCTGCCTATGGTCAGGTTTCGATATATATAAAAACAAAAAAAAACAAAAAATAAAAAATAAAAAAAATAAAAATAAAATAAAATGCAAATTAAAAGTTAATCGATTTTTAGCACAAGATCAAATGGATTATAAAAATACAAATTTATACTAGAACTCTGTCCGGGTTTTAACACATTTCTGCCTATGGTCAGGTTTCGATATATATAAAAAAATAAAATGCAAATTAAAAGTTAATAAAGTAGAAGACAAGTTTACCAAAGATTTAATGTTTTACACTTCTTATCTAAGTCTGCTTTAAAGGAATTCAACATAACAGGATCGAGTTGAAAAAGACCTTTGCTTATGTTGAAGTTATTTGAAAGTTGGATAATGGCAGACTCAAGAATATTTCTATTAACAATGTTGCTTGAATGGAATTTTTGGATGTGCGTGTACATAGGGAAAGCCCAGGTTTTAAGTTTAGTATCTATCGGAAAACGACAAACAATTTGTCCTACGTACACTTTTACTCGGGACATGATACCCCCATTAAGAAGGCCATATTTTCATCAATGTTTCTCCGCGCCCTTAGGATCGCCAGTCCGGAATACATCGATGCCGAATTGGAAAAAATCAACGGTATTGGAAGTGATTTGTGTTATCCATCTGCGTTTATGGAATCTTGTCTCAACAAGGCAAAACGAACTTTCTATCGTGTCAATATTAACACTCGTACTTTGTCAAAAAATATTTTAGTACTTCCATTTTTCCCGGGCTTTTTAGGCATTGCTAATGTACTTAAACTTTTGGATATTAATGTAGTATTTTCATATAACAATATTGTGAAAAATATCATAGTAAAAAATAGCCCTACCAATAATTCAGGCATTATCTATAAAATTGGTTGTAAACAATGTGATTCCTTTTACATAGGTCAGACGGGAAAGGATTTGCACACACGTATAAAACAGCATCAATATTCCGTTAGAACAGGACAGTTGTCCAGTGCCCTTTTTGTCCATTTGTCAGAGTTAGCCCACTGTATTGATTGGAATAATGCTTCAGTTTTATTCCATTCAAGCAACATTGTTAATAGAAATATTCTTGAGTCTGCCATTATCCAACTTTCAAATAACTTCAACATAAGCAAAGGTCTTTTTCAACTCGATCCTGTTATGTTGAATTCCTTTAAAGCAGACTTAGATAAGAAGTGTAAAACATTAAATCTTTGGTAAACTTGTCTTCTACTTTATTAACTTTTAATTTGCATTTTATTTTTTTATATATATCGAAACCTGACCATAGGCAGAAATGTGTTAAAACCCGGACAGAGTTCTAGTATAAATTTGTATTTTTATAATCCATTTGATCTTGTGCTAAAAATCGATTAACTTTTAATTTGCATTTTATTTTATTTTTTATTTTTTTATTATTTTTTTTTTTTTATATATATCGAAACCTGACCATAGGCAGCATTGTGTTAAAACCCGGCAGAGTCCCAGTATAAATTTGTATTTTTATAATCCATTTGATCTTGTGCTAAAAATCGATATTTTTCCTTACAATCTGTACGCCTCATTGGTAATCCTTTAAGGTTTTAATTTTTAATTTTTTATTATTTTTACTTCTCTGTTTATTGTATATATATGTATGTATGTATGTATGTATGTATTTGTATATATAGATATGTATGTATATATATATATATATATATATGTGTGTGTGTGTGTATGTATGTTTTTATTTTTCTTTTTTTCTTTCTGTAACCTATATATAGGCTTAACCTTTTTATATACTTCAGTGTTCCTGAGGATGTCATTAGACGAAAGCGCTTGAGCACCATTTTGTGTTTCCTTTCCTTCGTGGTTTTATTCATCATAAATATTTTTCACGTGTTACCTTCGTGAAATAATTTTCATATTTATATATATATATATATATATATATATATATATATATATATATATATATATATATAAAATATATGTATATGTATATATATATATATATATACACATATACAGGGTGTTTCAGGAAGAAAGGTCAATACTTCGGGAGGTGATACTATCTGTCATTGTGAGAAAAAAAGTTCGTATGAAACTGTGTTCAATTCTGAATGGTTACGGAGATAGAGCTGTTTGAATCTGATGCGCGCGCAGCTCTTCCTCCCCTTCCCTCCCCTATAACGTTGAACCATGTAAGCTGTAATGTAAGCATGTAACATAAGCCAATCGACAGCTGAATGTTGTGAGTGACATTGTTTGGTGTTTGAAGCAGTGTTAAGAATGCCACACACCTTCACACATGCCGAATATGCAGATATGGTGTATGTCTACGGTTTTTGCGATGGAAGTGCAACAGCAGCTGCTGTTGCAGAATACCGTGACGGTTTCCGAACCGCAGAATTCCGGATCGAAGAGTGTTTACCAGGGTTTTCAACACATTGCGTGAGATTGGTACACTTCCCAGCGCTCATGTTTCATCTGAACGTGAAGGTCAACAAGATGTGGATGAAGTGAAAAACATTCTTCAGTTGGTAGACCGTAGTCCTACTACTAGCTCACGAAGAATTTCTATACGTCTCGGTGTACCACACACAAGAGTATGGCGAACATTACGTGAGGAAGGCTTGCATCCACATCATGTACAGTGTGTACAACACCTTGAACCAGGAGACGCTGCCATGCGACTGGAATTTTGTTATTGGGTAAATGCTAATCGCCGATTGCTTCGATTAATACTCTTCAGCGATGAAGCTACTTTCATCCGTGACGATATCAACAACACTCGTAACTCTCATCGGTGGTCAGACGAAAATCCAAATGCCACTGTGGAAACAAATTTTCAACATCGCATCTCTGCCAATATTTGGTGCGGTATCATTGATGATCAGCTGATTGGCCCTGTTGCTTTAGAGAATCGTCTTACAGGACAAAGTTACCTAGAATTTCTGCAAATGAATTGCCAGGACTATTGGAGGATGTTCCTTTGGCTACACGCGCTGGTATGTACTTTCAGCATGACAGAGCTCCTCCACATTCTACCCGTCTGGTGAATGCAATACCTAAATCAAACTTTCCCTGGTCATTGGATTGGTCGCGGTGGTCCCATTCAATGGCCACCAAGGTCTCCAGACCTCTCTCCGTTAGATTATTGTTTGTGGGGGTGGATGAAAAGTTAAGTTTACAAAACAAAGGTGGATACACGAGACGAATTGCTCGCACGCATTTTGGATGCTGCTGCCCGCATAAAGGAACGTCAAGATCAACTCAGACGAACAACAAGCGATCTTCGCACACGACTTGCGAAGTGCATTGAGGTTGACGGTGGGATTTTGGAAAACGTATTGTAAACCGTAACAAATTTGTCATTTCTGTGTCTGGTACCATTCAAAATGCCAATGTTTAAACATTAAATGTTAGAAACAGTAATTGGTTTCTCTTTCTTGATTACCATTAACAATGCTTTTGTATTTGTAGATTCAAACAGCTCTATCTCCGCAACCATTCAGAATTAGACACATGTTCATATGAACTTTTTTTCTCACAATGACCGATACTATCACCTCTCAAAGTATTGACCTTTCCTCCTGAAACATCCTGTATATATATATATATATACATATATACACATATATACATATATTTTTCTGTTGTTGG
>JAJOZX010004734.1:100000-155000 GCA_023014485.1 Bathynomus jamesi
GACTTTGGTGAAGGTGAAGAAAGGAAACAAATGGTACGGAGACTCCACTAGAGAGGAACACTATTGAAATGAATATTTGACCCATGTAGTTCCTTCTTCTGGTAAAGCTCAAGATATAGCTGATAGTTTGTTCTCATTCTTTCAAGAGTCAGCTATTAATGACAGCATTCGTCTCATAGGATGTGACAGTACAAATACCAACACAGGTGCCAAGGGTGGGATCATCCACCTCATAGAACAAAAACTAAAGAAACCGTTACAATGGAGCATTTGTATGCTGCATACAAATGAACTTCCCCTTCGACACTTATTTAAACATTTTGATGGTAAAACAAAAGGTCCAACATGTTTCAAAAGAAATGCTGACTGAACCTCCCCTCACTATGGCGCTCACAAGTATTGAACTCAGTGCACTTAGGGTTCATAAACTGTGCTTACCCAATTATCCACTTCATTCACAAAGTGTTGAGAGGGCAATAAAACTTGTCACCGATGTGGCCTCATCTGTATATTCCCAAGAATCCGTGATGGATTTATAAGAGCAAGAATTAGGTCTCGTTCATTGCTCATGTATGGAAGCCAAGAAAGAAAAGACTTCACTTTTTGACAATTAACTTTTAATTAGAGACTGAAATAATTCACCAAAATTTCATAAAAGCAAACACTTCACGATTTTTGAAAAGGGATCTTTTTGGAAGTGTATTGATTATATGTTTCTGCAATTGTGGTAATAAAATTTCAATAATTTCTCTCGTTGATTAGTGTTGTTGTAGATTATAGTTTGAATATTCAAAATTATATAAGGTTATTAACTATTATCAAAGTAATATACTTCAGCCATCAAAGAATTTGTCATTTATTTAGAAAAAAGTGATTTATTTGTGATATCATTTACCGAGGTAAATTTTGATAAAATTTAAAATTGAGAAAATAATTTATAAAAGGGCACTTTCTAATGTATTTTTTTTATTTTGAATAATTTTATTCTATAGTGTCTTTTAATTGGATGCATATTTTTGAAGTTATAAGCATTTATATGTTTGACTAGCGGCCATTTTGTTTTTCTAAAAAGTGCGCTAGCTCGTAGGGCAAAATTGATTTTTCTTTTATATCACTTTATATCATGTATAGAACCCAATACAGCAAATTATAGGTGAAGCAAATAAATATTCCACGAAGAATTGCGTCTCACCCCACCCTAATATAATATATATATATCTATATATATATATATCAGGTCATCCCATAAGTAAAGTCGTTTTTTAGATCGGAATTTGAAGGACAAAAAACTCAACTGAAACTTTTTAATCTAGTATATATTTTCCATCGGAATCAATGACACTGCCAACGTCCTACAAGCTTTTCAATGCCATGTTTATAAAATTCAGGCGGTTTTGAGGCAAAAAACGTAAAAAGACTGGTGTGCAGGTCATCTAAAGAAGCATACTGTTTCCCGTCAAGATAGTTTCGCAGACTCCTGAAGAGATGATAATCTGAAGGCGCAAGGTCTGGAGAATATGGAGGATGTGGAAGTTTTTCCCACCCAAGCCCTCAAGTTTTGCAGAAGTGATCCGAGCGGTATGAGGACGTGCTTTGTCGTGGTGGAACACGACTCCTTTCCGATTAACCAAAGAAGGTCTTTCTTTTAGTGCAGTGTTCAATCGATCCAGTTGTTGACAGTAGACTTGAGCGGTGATTGTTTGGTTGTGTGTAAGGTTTCAAAGTGTATTACACCACCTTTATCCCACCAAACACTAAGCAACACCTTCCGAGGGTGAAGATTTGGTTTTGGCTGTGGTGTCGCTGGTTCTCCGGCACAAACCCACTGTCGACGGCGCTTAACATTCTGGTACAGTAACTTTTCATCACCAGTCACTAAACGGTGCAAAAACGGATCTTCCAGCTCACGGGAATGAAAAGCTGTGCTAATGTTTACCCGCACCCTCAGATTGTCGACCGACAATTCATGTGGCACCCATTTTCCTAACTTAGGCACTTTCCCGAGTTGTTGCAAATGTCAATGGATGGTGGACGGGTATGAATTGAGTTTCTGGGCCAATTCTTCGACAGTTGTTGAACAGTCTTCTTCAAGTGCGGCTAACAGCAGGTCATCATTAAACTCAGCAGGGCGTCCAGAGCGTGCTGCATCTGTCAAACAGCAGTCACCATCCCTAAACTTTTGAAACCATTTGATATTTCTTCACATGCAGAATATCGTTGCCATAAACGTCCTGAATGTTTCGCGTTGCTTCAGTACCACTATTCCCTTTTTTGAACTCGTAAAGCATTATATGCCTGATATGCTCTTCTGATACCGCCATGTTTATGAGGGGTTCACATAAAGCAAAACACACGTCTTCACTGGTCAAGGTCTGTAAAGTATGTAGCGAAACACGATTGATCTCCCTTAGATATAACCTTCGGAAAATTTATGCTTAAACCGAGTAGGAGTAGTTTAAACTTAATCTATCGTAAAAAACGACATTACTTATGGGATGACCTGATACAACACACACATATATACACACACACACACACAAACATACATATATATATTTTTTTTTTTAATTGGGTTGTTTAACCTCCTTCGCACATCTGAGGTCATATGACGGAGGGGACCTACAGCTTTACATGGGATCCGAACCACGGGTCGCTACATAATCTGGGCGCAGAGGACGGTCTCCCATCAACTACTACCAGACCCAATGTCGCTTAACTTCGCTGATCTCCGAGAAGCGGTGTTACGACATCGGCCACTACGTAGCCCATATATATATATATATATATATATATACACATACACATATATATATATATATATATACATATATACACACATATTATAATATATATTATATATATATATATACACACATACATATATATACATATATATACATAATTACGTAATTATTTAATAATTATGTAATTATTTGTAAGCCTGATAAGGGTAAAGGTGGTGTTGTCTTAGACCAGGGGTGGGGAACCTGCGGCCTTTTGGGGTACTAGTTGCGGCCTTCTGCCTACGTGACATTCAGAATTCATACCGTACGATAATGGACAGCAACAAATGATACCATTTTAGGGCTTTAGGCTATTTCATTAGATCATGGTTTCAGCTTCACTGCTTCTTACACATACAAGCCCTCTTTATGGCTTGAACAATAGGAAATATGGCAACGCTGCCAGTTGAAACTGGCAGTGTTGCCTTACGGCTTACGCCCTTACCTATCAACGACCAACTCGACTGGCTGACTGGATGACAGTTACTGACGATTCTCCGATAGTGACACGCACGCTTGTTTCCTTTAAAACTGTAAATCTTTGATCAATTCGTGTACCATTTTTATTTAAAAATCTTCTGGTATCCTAATCATGTCAAAAACTGTGAAAAGAAAATTAAAGGAAGAGAACAGAGTATTCCATGAAGAATGGGAATTGCAGTATTTCATAGTTGCTGAGAAAGATAAAAATGATGTGTTTGCTCTACAACGCCATAATTGCAACAGTGAAGCAACACAATGCATATCAGCATTATGCAACTCATAAGAACCACAAGTATGCTATATTGGAAGGAGAACCCCGAAAGTCTGCACTTACGAAGATGAAACTTCAAAAGCAGCAACAACAGCAAGTATTTAAAACGATGTCAGGCCTAGGGACTGAAATCACTGAAGCAACTTATAAAGTAGCATATATACTTGGAAAAAGAGGTAAGCCATATAGCGATGTGGAAATCATAAAAGAATGCATTGTTGAAGTTGTAGCCTCTTTAGATTCAGACAAGGTTAACAAATACAAACAACTACCTCTTTCAAGAAGGACCATAACTGATCGGCAACATGAATTAGCCCTCAATATGACTGAACAGCTTCATACAATATGCCAAAGCGAAAATACTTATTATTCGATTGCCTTGGATGAGTTCACTGATATTATTGACTCAGCGCAAGTGTCATTTTTTATTCGTGCTATAACTGCAGATTTTCAATACTACGAGGAGTTACTGGCTTTGGGTACCCTTACGGGGAAGACACGTGGAATTGACGTCTTGTCTCTCTTCAAAGAAAAATGCCGTGAAGCGAAACTGAATTTATGTAATTTATTAAGTGTATGCACAGATAGTGCACCTTCCATGAGAGGAAAATGTGCAGGATTTGTTGCGCTACTACAAAAAGAACTGCCAAATCCAGATAGCTTGATTTCCTTTCACTGTATTTTGCATCAACAGAATCTCTGTGCCAAATCTACTGTTTTAAGTGACACATTAAGTAAAGTTATACGTATTGTGAACTACATTAGAGCAAATGCATCACGACATCGCTAGTTTCGCAATCTGTTTATGCTTAATGATGAAACATTCAGTGTGGATCTTCCGTATCATTCTAAAGTGCGCTGGTTGTCACAAGGGCAATTCTTTGAAAAACTTTTGTCTTTGCGAAAACAAATCACAAGATTTTTTGAGGAACTCAATGAACCATGTAAATTGTCAAAAAAGATTTCTGCAGAAATGCTGCATTCTTTGGTGACGTAATGTCAAGGCAAAATGACCTGAATATTTCTTTGCAAGGTAAAACTAAATCCATATATGAAATGTGGCAAAAAATCCAGGCTTTTCGAAGGAAGCTGCGCATTTTCAAAACTATCCTTACCCGATCGAAACTTTCAGCTGAATACTTCCCTGAACTGGGAAAGGTAATTGATGAAGAAGATACAAGCAAATCATTAAGGGAATGCGATGTGAAAGAATACACAGCTGTCCTAGACTCCCTGATTGAAGAATACGATGAAAGATTTGAAGATTTTGAGAAACATGACTTCACACTGAAACTAGCTTTCCAACCACACCTGGTTGATATCTCCAAAGCATCTGAAGATTTACAGATGGAGTTGATTGAGCTATTAGAAGATAATATCCTTAATTCTCTATTTGATACTAAGAAGGATCCTGTTGAAATATGGAAAAATGCCGTTGAATACCCACGTCTGCGCCAACATGCTCGTCGAATGTTGTCTTGTTTCGGCACAACCTACTGTTGTGAATCAACGTTTTTGTATGTGACTCAAATCAAAACGCGCTTGAGATCTCAGATGACGAATATGCACCTGTAGGACCAACTAAAACTACGGTTAATGATGTTGGAACCAAATGTACGACTCCTGTCCCGCAATAAGCAGTCACAAAAAAGTCATTAAATGGTTTATCACTTTTTCACTTAATATTAACATCATTTCACTTAATATCATTTTTCACTTAATATTAGTTCTATTGTCAATTATTCCCCCCCCCCCCAAAAAAAATAATTGCACTTGCTGAATTTTTTATTTATTATAAAAACCCTCACGTATTATCAAGTTTGATTTAAAATTAGTAAATATGTAGATTGTAGACTAAAATATGACATTTTGTTGTACTGTAGGCCTATATGTTAAATACTCAGCATGCGGCCTAATAGGGTCTTGGTTAAATGAAATGCGGCCTTCCAATGAAAAAAGGTTCCCCACCCCTGTCTTAGACAGAAAAGATTATTTAAATAAAATGTATAATTTACTTCCTGATTCTACCAAGTTTTTGAAACTGCAGACTGATCCATTTAAATGTATTGTGAAACAGGAGGACAGAATCAACAACATTTTACGTTCTCTCAAAAGTCGTGGGCTTTTAATCAACCATTACGATAAGCTTTTTGCTTCAGGTACTAACCCAGGGGTTGTTTATGGCCTACCTAAGACCCATAAACCTGGAGTTCCGCTTCTCCCCATTCTTGCAGCCATAAATACTCCAAGTTATAACCTCGCCAATTTTTTGTCCCGATCGTAGACCCTCTCACACATAGTCAATTCACTGTGCGAGATTCTTTTGAGTTTGTTGATTGTGTCACCAAGTTGAAGTTTTAGGATTGTTTTATGGCTTCCTTTGATGTTCAGTCTTTGTTTACCAATGTACCTGTATTAGAAACTTGTGATATTATTATAAATTCTTTGCTTGGTTCCACCAATGACATTTTGGGATTAAGCAAACAATTGTTTTCAAAACTTTTAAAGTTATCAGTCCAAGATACCATTTCTTTTTTAATAAAGAACTTTTGCACCAGCACGAGGGAATGGCAATGGATTCGCCCCTTGGTCCGTCTTTTGCTAATAGATTTCTTTGCTTTCACGAGGAAAAGTGGCTGAGGGGTTGTCTGCCTGATTTTAAACCTATTTTATTTAAACGTTATGTAGACCAGGGATTCCCAAAGTGGTCTGTACAGACCCCCAGGGTCTGCAGGAAGCTTCCAGGGGGTCTCTAAGCTTTTGGAAAAATAGTAACATTAACTATATTAAAATAAATTTCCATTTCACACTAGACATTCGGTAAGTGTTCATTAAACTGGTTTAATGAGCGTAGAATGTTTAATTTTACATTAATTTAAAAACTATTTATGTTTATGAAATATACTATAGTTTGTAACTGAATTCATAATTTCTTTTATGGGGGGTCTATGTCCGTACGGAATTAATATTTAGGGGTCCTTGGTGGTAAAAGTTTGGGAACCCCTGATGTAGACGATTGTTTTGTTAATTTTAAGCATAAAGATCATGCCCCTTTATTTTTAAATTTCATTAATACTAAGCATCCTAATATTAAATTATCTATGGAAGTAGAACAATACAATAAAATTTCGTTTCTTGATGTTACCGTAAACAAACATAGCACAGGCTTCTCAACTCAGGGATACAGAAAACCAACCATCACCCAACTCGGTACTCATTTTTTTAGCAATATCCCACTTAGTTTTAAGCTGGCTAGTATTAAAAGTCGTTTTTTAGAGCTTATCACCTCTGTTCAAGTTGGTCTTCATTTAATTTAGAAATGTAGTATCTTAAGAGATTTTTTAACTATAATTTTTATTGCACTTCGACTATTGAGACTTTAATTTCAAAAATTTTAATAACTTATATTCGCCCAAAATAATTCAGTCCTCGGTTCCGAAACAGAAGGTTTATCTTAAGCTTCCTGTTTTAGACCAACTAACTTTTCAACTTAATAAAAATGTCCACTCTATTTTGGACAGACACTTCCCTCAATACGACTTCATAATTATCAATTCAAATCTTAATCCTTTGCAATATTTTTTTTTCGCCATAAATATCACCTCCCCGTGCTTTTGAGATCCTTTGTTATTTACCTATATACATGTGCGACCTGCCAAAGTCGCTCTGTAGGGCAGACTGCCATGCAGTTAAAACTTAGGATTTCGAGGCATTTGGGTTTTTCTTATCGAACTTCTCGCCCTCTTTCCACTCCTGAATCCTCTGCTATCCGGCATCATTCAGAGACCCATGACCGCCCGTGCCCCCAGGACTCTTTTACGATTCTGTCGTCTGCTTTTAATTCTTTTGATCTCAAAATTTTAGAATCACTTTTCATCAAGAAGTTAAATCCTGAACTAAACGATAGCCTTTCCTCGATAAAAATTATTTGCTTCCTAATCAACCAACTAACACCTTTTCAGTACAACGCAGTAACTTAGGTTCTTTCTCCTTTCCTCTTTTCTCTCCAGTTGTTATTTGCAATTCTTACCATTCAGGTTTGTCCTTTTTTTTATATTTTTTTAATTTTTAAATTTAAAAAAAATTTTATTTTGGTTTTATTTTTAATGGATTTTACTTTTATTGTTTTATTCTCTTACTATTCCAGATAATTTATTTTTTAAAGTTATTTTTAACTATTTACTTATTGTATTAGGTTTTATTTTGTATAGTGAATTTTCCGACATTTGTATTTACTTTAGTTATACTTTTGATTGTCTTTAGATGCTTTCATGTAGTCACTGAAGATGTCCCTTGAGTGGACCGAAACGTTTGGCCAATAAATGTTGAGAGTCATATCTCTTGTCTTTATATTCCTATTGAGAATAAGGTTCCCGAAGAACATTTCTATCGTAACTATATATATATATAATATATATATATATATATATATATATATATTAATATATATATACAGAGGGTATTTCACAACCGGTCTGCCATACTTTGGGGGGTGATTTCTGGGGTGATATCGAGTAAAAAAGTTAATACAACATCGGTGCTATTTCCAACCATTGCGGAGCTACGGACGTTTTAAGGTGCACGGAAAAAAATAAACAAGAGTATTAATCTGATGTATTTATTGTTACATTTTATGAGATACACCTTATAAATGTTCAAAATGTCCGCCTCGGTTTTCAATGCACAGCCTTGCTCGTTCCAAACAAGAGTCCACTGCCCATTGAATCAGTTCGGGTGTTCTCGTATGTAAGCAGCGGCATCCATAATCAAACGCAAGAGTTCCTCTCTCGTTTGTACTTTGGCCTTGTAGACCATCTCTTTCATAAGGCCCCAAAAAATGGAATCTAATGGAGTTAGGTCCGGATATCTTGGGAGCAACGATATTGAACCAGCACGAACAATCCAACGATTCTCGAACCGCTGATTCAAATAATCCGTAACATGACGACCAAAATGTGGTGGCGCCCCATCGTGCTGAAAGAACATCCTGCGCCTTGTCTCCAAGGGCACGGCCTCCATCAAAAGCGGTAATTTGTTCGTCAGGAAGTTCAGATAAATATCAGCAGTTAATCGTTGTTCCAAAACGAACGGTTCAATCAGCTGATCTCCAATTACACCGCACCAAACATTCACCGAGAATCGATGTTGAAAGTTTCTTTCAACGATACCGTGGAGATTATCGGTGGACTACAAGTGGGAACTTCGTCTATTGTTAATTCCATCCCGAATGAATTGTGCTTCATCACTAAACAGTATGCGATTAAGAATTTGGCGATGCATAACTATCCACTGGCAAAATTGAATACGTTTATCGTAATCATCCGGTTGATGAGCTTGCACACGTTGCAAATGATAGGGAGACAAACCCTCATCATGTATGGTTCGCCATATACGCGATGCGGATTCACCAATTCGTCTATAAATCCTTCGAACACTGGTAGTTAGGCTACGTTGTACTAGGTCCAGTATGCGCTCCTCCACAGCAACAGGCAGTCGTGGTACATGTTCTTGGTTACATGGAACAATTGTCCCTGTTTTCCTTAATCTCTGGTGTGTGTCACTAAACACCTGCCTGTTCGGTATTCGGCGGTTCGAAAACGTCTTCGATATTCCTCAACTGCCGCTCTGCTGTTACCATCACAGAATCCATAACTGAAATGGATATCAGCGTATTCGGCGGGTGTAAACTGTTGAGTTGATTCATTTTGATTGTTCACCTCAGCGCAACACAGTGTCTCTTACCACAGATCAGAACCAACTGAAAGAAAAAACTGAGGATTAGTAGTGGTAACTTCGTTAACCGAAACTGCCACCAGTGCTGCCATCTATCGAATTACACACAAGTAGGGATTTGTTGTTTGCACATCTTGAAACGCCCGTAGCTCCGCAACGGTTGGAAATAGCACCTATATTGTATTAACTTCTTTTACTCGATACCATGCCCGAAATCACCCCCTAAAGTATGGCAGACCGGTTGTGAAACACCTGATATATATATATATATATATATATATATATATATATATATACAGGGTGGCGAAAAAGTCACGCATCATAGAAATTTTCAGTGTTAATTGTAATTATATTTTTTTTTAAGTAGGGGATGACTACGAAATTAACAATAGACGAGAGGGTGAGCTTGGTTTTAATGCATGGAATACCAGGTACTACAAATCGATGAATCGGTACAGAATTTAAATTCTGTACCGATTCATCGATTTGTTGTACCTGGTATTCCATACATTAAAACCAAGCTCACCCTCTCGTTTATTGATAATTTCGCAGTCATCCCCAACTTAAAAGAAAAAAAATAATATAGTCAACACTGAAAATTTCTATGATGCGCGACTTTTGCGCCACCCTCTATATATATAAAATGAATGAAATTTAATGTTTTTCTTAGAAGTGGGTGATGTTTTGGAAGAATGAGTGTATAGTATATACAGGGTGATTAGAAATTCTCGTGCAAATTTAAACTTGAATAACTTTTGATATACAGATGATAGGAACAAATTGTAAACAGCATATGAAAGTAAAATGTAACTATTAAAGTTTTTAACGCATTACAAATTTCTTGGCCTTAACATAGTCGTCATCTTTCTCAAAACGTTGTTCAATCCGATTTTCCAAAGACTTAAAAAACATTCTCCAGTTGCTGCTGAGAAATTTCATGAATTACATTTGTCATCCTGGCCATAAGTTCATCTAAAGACTGTGGTTTTGAAGAATAAACAACACTTTTAACATGACCCATAAAAAGTAGTCAGTGGGGACAGGTCAGGTGAACGAGGTGGCAAAGCACTTGGTCTACCTCTACCGATCCACTTGGCTGGGAAGACCCCATTCAAGAACTGTCACACATTCAAAGCATAATGACAGGGAGCACCGTCCTGCTACAAAAAGGTGCTATCTGAAACTGTAATGATCTTAGCTCAGGGATAAACAAATTCTGCAACAGTGCAAGGTAACGTTCACCACTGACTGTTGGTTCTTCAAAAAGAAAGGACCATGGATACAGGACCTTTTGATAGTGCACCAAACATTGATGTTTGGTGAGTATTTTTCATGTTGCCAGACATCGTGAGGTTTCTCTGTCCTCCAAATGTGCTGCTAACGTGAAATGTTGCCGCATCAAAAAATGTCAACTCATGCAGAAACCCAGGGGAATCCTTGATTTTTTATTGGAACTGTTCACAGAAATCATCTTTTAGTAACATTTGAACAACTTAATCTTGTGCGCATGGTCATGTAATTTCAACTTTGAAAATTCTGCGCAATGTTGATTGCAAGGTGTTTAGTGCATTACTTGCACGTCGCAGTGAGTTCCGTAGACTCAACTTAAATACTTCCTGGACCACAGCCACAGTCTCCTCATTGATTTGCTAACCATAAAACACGGTTAGGCCTTTCTTCTACTATCGTTATTTTCAATAGTTTCAGGGTCTACACAAGATATGATTCGGACTGGAATGAATGACGAAAAACATTAATAGGTTTACTATGTTGTTTATAGTTTGTTTCTACAATGGGTTTCTATAATTTTGGTTTCTCCGCTGCCGATACCAGGAAAGTAGACCTGGGTGGCGAGGCTGATTCTGCTACTGCCCATTCGAAATGTCATGGACCTCCGTCTTGTTTCTTTTCAATAACTTCTACAACATTCGTGGCCTTTCTTCAAATTTCCAGTCTGTTGAATACCACCTCTCCTTCTTCTCCTCCTTCTCTTCCTCACCGAAACTCAGGTGTCCGAGACGATTGACGGCAACCCATTTTCTGTACCCTCCTGCTTAATCCAGGTGGATGTTGTGCATATATACGAAACGACCTTACTTGCTCTCGTATTCTCAATCTTAAGTCTTCCGAGTTCTATACCTCTTTGGCTACGACTTACATGTCAATCTCAAACTAAATGCATCTCCGCTGTCTACCTTTCTCCTAATATTACTGACTATCGAGCTCTTTGACTACCTTACTTCCAAAGTGGAACACACTCTATCTCAGTCTCCTTCAGATGAAATCTCCATTTTAGGTGATTTCAATGTTCACCACCACCTTTGGCTTTCCTCTCATTTCACTGACATCCCCAGTGAACTAGCTTACAAGGTTTTTATCCTGAATGATCTAGAATAGATTGCACAGCACCTTACTCGTATCCCCGATCGCCTTGGAGATAGGCCCAACATTCTGGATTTATTTCTAACAACTCGTCCTTCTTCTTACTCTGAAAGCCTTTTTTCTCCATTGGGCTCCTCCTCCGATCTGTTTCCTGTCTTATCGCTCCAGTTCAGCCTTTGGATCCTCCCAAGAAGAGACACCTTTAGCACTTCGGTGCCGACGACTAAGAGGCAGTTAAGCAATACGTCTTTAATTTCTCATGGAATAATTACTGCTTCCCTGTCTGGGGTCCCTCCGAGTGATTCTCTCAGTCATGGAGGCGTACAGTCTATATTATTTTTCTATAACTAATGCATAAAAACCTTGGGTTAACTTTGGTTATTCTAATGCTATCCGCAACAGAGAGGAGGCGTTCAGAAGGTAGCCATCCAATTCCTGACTATCACTTTGATTATAATTATATTTCCGGCCGGAATCACACAAAATCTGGTCTTCAACTCGCTAAAAATTCCTTTATCAAACAAAAATGTGAAAACCTATCTAATTCTAATTCTTCTCACTCTTTGTGGCATCTCGTCAGAAACCCCTCTAACAACATTACTTCATTCCCTCCTCTTTCCCATTCCGACGGTTCAGTTGTCTCTTCTCCTGATAAAGTTGAACACTTCGCCCAAAGTTTTGCCTCTAACTCAACCCTGAGCAATTTCCGTGCTCTCCTCTATCTCAGCCTCCCTCTAACTTAATTATATCTGAAATTAGAATTTCTTCCAATGATGTTTTTTCTTCCTTATCTGGGCTCAACTCTAGGAAGGCGTACGGTCCTGATGGGGTCACTCCTGTTGTCCTCAAGAACTATGTTTTCTTGCTGATACCCTGCCAGGTAAACTTTTTCGTCCTTGTTTTTCATCTGGTACTTTTCTTCTTGCTGGAAATTCGTTCTCATCAGCCTGTCCCAAAGAAGGGTGACCGCTCTCACCTCTGCAACTATCGTTCAATTACTTTGATTTCTTGCCTTTCTAAAGTTTTTGAATCGCTCTTTAATGTGAAGATTCTTAAACACCTCTCTAATTACAATCTTCTTTCAGATCGTCAGTATGGGTTCCGCAGGTTCCTTTTACTGGCGATCTTCTTGCATATCTCTTTCACTCTTGGTTATCTTCCTACCAGGATTTCGGTAAAACCTTTGCTATTGCGCTGGACATATCAAAAGCTGGCACAAATCCTTAATTTCCAAATCACCCTCCTTCTGTTTTTATCCTACTATCTGTGCTTTCATCTCTGACTTCTTTTCTATCCATACTGTTCCTCTCCTAAAACTATTAATAGTGGTGTTTATTAGGGTTCTCTCCTGTTACCCACTCTCTCCATTATATTTATCAAGGATCTTTTAAGTAGCACTTTCTGTCCTATCCATTCCTATCCCAATGATTCCACTCTTCACTTTTCCGCCCGCTTCATAATGCGTCCCTAACAACAGTCAAGCCCATGCTTCGCGAGAGATGGCTATGGCGCATCGGATCTCTTATTTTTCTACTGTCTCTGATCGAGGCAGAGAAAACCTTATGGCGTTCAATATCTCAAAAGCTTTCCTTCATCTTTCTATTCGTCACAATTTTTTACACGACTATCCCCTTAACTTCAACAATACACAACTGAATCCTTCCTCATCTCTTAACATCCTTGGTATTTCCTTTACTCGTGATCTTTTATGGAAAGCTCACCTATTCTTTTTTTCTAAAAATACCTTCTAAGAGGTTAAATATGCTTTACTGGCTCTGCAGTTTCTTCACCCTGACTCAGTTGCTTTCTCTGTACAGGAGTTTTTCCTCCTCTGTATGGAGTGCGTTTCTCATATGTAGGGTGGTTGAACCCACACAGCTCTACTTGAACGGATGGTATCAAAGACTTTTCGTCTCATCACTTCCCTGTCTCTTACTGATTACCTCCAATCCCAATCTCTTCGCCGCAATTTTGCCTAACTCTCTCTTTAATGTCGCTATTATACCGTACACTATTTTTTTCTGAACTGTCTAACTGCATGTTTCTTCCTTCAAGGAGAACCTTCAGTACCAGACTTTCTACACATTCTCATTCCTTTTCTGTCCAACTCTCTAATGTAAGGGTTAATCGGTATTCTCAGTCTTTCATGTATTCAACCGGTGAATTCTGGAACAACCTTCCTCAATCCATCTTTTCCTCCGTCTATGACTTCCAATCTTTCAAATGCAGAGTCGAATATATATATATATATATATTCTGTTATGGGTGTTGAATAAACGAAAGGCCTTGGAATCGTTCTTTATTTTTTCGAGTGAGTGTGCATCATGTTTCATGAGTTTAATTGTATCAGATTTATTGCTGCATTTACAAAAAAAATACAAAATAATAATATAATTTAACTTAGCTTGATTTATGATAATAATCTTTTGGGTTATTTAACTTCTTCCGTAACAGTAAAGAGCATGTGACAGAGTGAACATACAGCTTTACGTAGGATCTGAACCACAGGTCACTGCATCATCTGAACGCAGAGGACAGTCATTCATGCAGGTACTGAACAAGCAGGGCATAATTTATACCTAACTTCAATTAACATAGTAAAAGTTTATTGTAGATAAAATGAACATCATTCGACCATTGCCAATCAGTGCCAGTATATCCAACAAAAAGAATTTTAATTGTTCATATTTGAGCTTAACAGAAATGTTCGGTAGCCTGACTGTCATGCTTTTTATGCTAACTATTCATGGTCGCAATGTAATAACAAATTCACTGCTATTTTCATTTATTTATTTATTTATTTATTAAAAAGATCTTTAAAGTCTTAAAAGGTAATATAATTTGCAGTTTTTAATCGAAACTAAAAAAAACTAAACAAATAAATAAATCCATGCATTAAATCATGAAGTTTTTCTTCAGGAGAAGAAAACGTGTTTTTGCATTGCATTTCCTCTATTTCATTTCATATACATAGGAATATATACACTGTAGATTGAAAGTGAATTCTTGCCTTATATTCATCTTCAAATTAAAGTACAGGAACAAACAAAGCCAGATTGAACCCAAATAAATGGAATATCCATTCGCAAATGCAAATGGAAGAGGCGATTTAAGCCCCTTTGTTGGAAGAGAAACCTTTTAATTAGCTGTAAGGTACTCCTTATTCTAATAGTGTCAAAGATGTCGAAACTCATTGCAGGGAGATGCGAACTCCAACTAAACGATCAATATAGACAATGAGAAGAAATTTCAGTACACACAGATAAATAGATAGTGTAGATACATTAATAGATAGAGACTGTTTATTTATGATATAAATTGATTGTATCTATATATAATATTAATCAACCAACATCGTATAGTGGTACTTGCGTAGACGAATGCATCTAAAGTTGTCCACAGACAATAACTGAACTCATTCTACTTCATAAACATTGAGGATGTTCATGCTGTTTGTCTGTTTATTTGGCGAATTGTATTTGCTTTATTTATGAAACATAAACAGAGGTGACGGGCCAATTAACAAGTTTGTGTAGCATATACTGTATATATTATATATATATATATATATATATATATATGCTGCAAACCCACAAGGAAAAAGAAAAACGATTCCAAGGCCTTTCGTGTATTCAAAGCTACACCTCGTCAGGGAATGAAGATAAAAGGCGAGATGCCCATAAATATATACAACGTACAGGAAAAACAAAACACTTAGCACATACTTTGTATGTACGTTGTATATATTTATGGGCATCTCGCCTTTTATCTTCATTCCCTGACGAGGTGTAGCTTTGAATACACGAAATGCCTTGGAATCGTTTTTCTTTTTCCTTGTGGATTTACAGCATTCATTCATTTCACGTGTTTTATTGTGAAATTCATCCCATATATATATATATATATATATATATATATGTGTACAGGGTGTCCGAGAATTATCTGTACAATTTTTGGCTGTTATTAAAAGTCAACCATGAAGTGTAGAAATTCCAATGTTGTCCCATTTTACAGAGAATCTCATTAAGTTTTTTCTGATACCACGTTTTGACAAGTTTTTTAGAAATGTACGCGGGTGACAGACATTGATGATTTAAAAGCAAGAATCAAGCTGCTATTGAGCGAATTGATGTGGATATGCTGCAGCGTACATGGCAACATTTGGAGTATCGATGGGATGTTTTGCGAATCACTAATGGTGACATATCGAATGTTTGTAACAACGTTACTTTAATAAAAGAAACTTTTGAAAATACAGATTCTAAATAATCTTGTTTAAGAAATTTACGTGTGTTATCAAGAATTTTATTAAAAGATGAAATTGTACAGATAATGTTCGGACACACTGGAATTTCTAAAAAACTTGTCAAAACTTGGTATCAGGAAAAACTTAATGAGATTCTCTGTAAAATGGGACAACACTGGAATTTCTACACTTCATGGTTGACTTTTAATAACAGCCAAAAATTGTACAGATAATTCTCGGACAGCCTGTATATATATATATATATATATATATATACAGTATATAAAGGGTGTTTCATAACATGTGGGACGCACTTTCAGGATGGATTCAGGACCTGAAAACAATGAAAAAAGTTTATATAAATATATTCCCGAAATCGCTTTGTTTCCGAGTTACACCCGTTTTGTGTTCCAGCAATTCTTTCCGCAAACTGTTTACAAACACTGCTTGCCGACAATGTTTTGTGAGTGTGTACAAGACTTATTTCATGTATGGCCTTGCCGATTGTAATGTTCCGTACACTCTATGACATGTTTCAATATCGTTGAGTGTAGAGCCATCAGTCAGTCAGAGGTGCATCGCGGTGTTTCACTGTTCGTATTCGTGACTTCTTACTGTGAATAAGTGCAGTCCAGTAAAATAACCTTAAAAGTTTTTGTGCTATTCAGTGATAGTGTGCATTTGAAGTGAGAATGGAGGCTTATTCAAAAAGAGAAATAGCAGACATGCATCTCATGTATGGACTTGCCGAGTGTAATGCGGCCGCAGCAAGACATCTGTATGCGGAAAGGTTTCCGAATCGCCGTCGGCCAGATAAGAAGACCTTTCAGAGAATAGACGAGTGTCTTCTGATACAGGATCATTCAACAAGCGAGTTTCAGATGGTAGTAGACCAATCAACGCCAGAACTGTTGAGTTGGAGGACCGGGTCCTGAATCGCGTGGAAGAACATCCTGGTGTCAGCACCCGAAGGATAACAGCAGTAGAGGGTAAGATACACAACCGTGTGGAGAATTTTACGGGGACAACAGCTTTGCTCATATATTCAAAGAGTACAAGGCCTTACTGAAGCTGATTTTCCACAACGAGAGGCTGTTTGTACTTGGTTCCTTCAACAGTGTGCTCGCGATCCTCTTTTTCTATCCTCCGTGTTGTTTTCTGATGAGGCTGCCATCACAAGAAATGGCGTGATCAATTTTCACAACACTCATCACTGGGCCGAAGAAAATCCGCATACCATCATCCAGTCATGGCACCAACAACAATTTAGTATCAATGTATGGGCAGACTTATTGCCGACAACTTAATGGGTCCTTTTGTTTTGCCTGGACCATTGGTCTGGAAGATTAACAGGATAATCCTATTCCAATTTTTTAAGGAATGATTTAAGCCATTTACTAGATGAAGTTACTCTTGGTGTTCGACGTCGTATGTGGTTTATGCATGACGGCTCTCTGCCTCATTTTAGTCGAGTAGCCAGAGACTATTTGGATGACCATTTCCATGATAAATGGATAGGCCGTGGAGGACCCATTGCGTGACCTGCTCGCTCCCCAGACCTGAATCCACTCGATTTTACCTGTGGGGTCATCTGAAATCCATCGTTTACGTGATACCCATTGACAACGTTGAAATGTTTCGCCAACGTGTAGAACAAGGATGCCTGAAAATCCAAGCAATACCTGAAATGTTTGAAGGTGTCTGGCAGTCTATGACGAGGCGTGTTCAGGCGTGTATTTCCAGCGTAAGGGGGTCGTTTTGAGCACTTCCTTTAAAGGTAATGCGGATTCTTGCTGGAACACATAACGGGCTGTAACTCGGAAACAAAGCGATTTCGGGCATATGTTTATATAAACTTTTTAAATTGTTTTCAGGTCCTGAATCCATCCTGAAAGTGCGTCCCACAGGTTATGGAACACCCTGTATACTGAACTTATATATATATATATATTAACGTAGTTTTTAAAGATAAAAATAATATTGAATCGTTAAATCTCGCCGAATAAAGAACAGCCCAGATAATGCAGCTGGCTGTGTCTACTCGATTGGATGTAAACACTGTGGTTCAGTTTATATAGGTCAAACTGGGGAAAACTTAAGACGTCAGACTAAAACAGTATAAATATGCGTGTATGACTGCACATAATCCAAATGCATTGTTAAACCATATGTACAGATATAATCATAATATTAATTGGGAGAGTTCTAAAGTTCTTGTTAAAAATAAATATAACTGAAAGGAACATTGTAGAATTTCCATTCATACACTTTATAAATAAGTTCGATATCAGTTCGGGAACATATAAATTGGACATCTTACAAAAATATCTCTTTTCCTTAATTAGTACTTGTTAATATTTCCCTATTTCTTCTCAACTATTTTATTGACGTTGTACAGAGATATTTTTTTTTGTTTTCTTGCCGTTTTCCTCCTTTCCCTGACGAGTTGTACTGTTGAATATATGAAAGGCCTCAGAATCACTTTTAATTTTTCCTTGTGAGTGTGCATAATTTGTTTATTTCACTGTATAGTTGTGAAAGTCATCTGATATATATATATATATATATATATATATATATATATAGGATGAATTTCACAAATAAAGACGTGAAATGAATGAATGATGCAAACCCACAAGGAAAAAGAAAAATGATTCCAAGGCCTTTCGTGTATTGAGAAGTACATCTCATTCCCTGACGAGGTGTAGGCCTGATATATATATATATTCGTCATTTGGTTTTGCCCATATCGGACGCATTTTTGAAAGCCCCTGAAAAGCGACTGCAGTCTATCTTCTTTTGTGTGTATCTGATTGATTGAAGTGTTTAATTGTCTAATGTGTCATTTCTAACATTTTGCTCATTAGTGGTTTAAATTATTTTATATTACTATTTTAATTACTGAAGTATTTGGTGGGGAATTTATCATTTATCGTTGTTTGCGAGTACACAATTTGTTACCGTTTATTATTATTACAGTAGTTCGGTTCTTTTATTATTATTGTTAATATAATGTGTATATACAGTATATTTAATAACAAAAATAATTATTATTATTCATTATTATTATTAATATATACAATATATATTTAATAATAATTACTATTCAAGAAATGGAGCCCATGTTGATGATATCACTGAGAACATAGACGAGTTTAGTAAAGATGCTGATGAAAATACGATATTTATGGAGCATGTTCGGACTAACGATGTTAAGATTCCCAGATCAGAGTAGCTGACGAGAAATACATGCGGCTGATGCAGTCACTAAAGGATAAGACTAATAAATTAATTTTTTCAGGAATTCTCCATTGATTAGCAGGATCCGACAACTTTTTCAGCAGAGCTAACTACATGAATAATATTCTTAAGTCCCTTTGCCAACAGTTAAATGTTGAATTCATGGATTTGTGAAGTAATTTTTCTCCTGCTATTCTTCACTACACATACTGTATATGTACCTTCCATACTACATAATCTTTTCAATTTAAAAAAAATGGCAACGACTTCAAGAACCTCGGAGTCCCCTGGGTAGGAAACCATAAATGTCCCTACTTCTGGCTCTCCCGCTGGCGATAACGGGAAAGCAGACCCCGGCAGCAGGGCTGGTTCTGCTACTGCTCATTAGAGACGTTCTGGTGCTCTGCATGACTCACTTTTCATAAACTTCTGCAACGTTCGTGGCCTTTCCTTACATTTTCAATCTGTTGAACACCACCTCTCCTCCTCTAAGCCTCACCTTCTCTTCCTCACTAAAACTCAGGTGTCTGGAACGACTGACAGCAACCACTTTTCTGTACCCACTTATTTTCTCTATAATCATTTTCACTCCAAATGTGGATCTTGCGTATATGTACCCAATGACCGAACTTGTTCTCATATTCCCAAACTTGAATCATCTTCCGAATTCTATAACTTCTGGCTGCGGCTTACATGCCAATCTCAAACTGAATACATCTGCACTGTCTACCTTTCTCCTAATTCTACTGATGATCCAAAATTATTTGATTACCTCCAGTGGTGTAGTGCTGTGGGAACGGCGTTCCCTTACTTTTTTTGGTAGACGGAACGGCGTTCCCTCACTATTTCAAATAAATCCGAATTTACAAATCTCTAACGTCATGAAATTTTAATTCCCACCCCTAGAAGAAATATGAGAAAGAATCATTAACTGTTTCATTTCTTTTAGCTTCGACTGAGGCAATGCTAGCCTATAAAGATCTGGTGAAACAATCACCACGGCGTAACAGTTGTTAACTTTTTTTTAGTTAATCATTCCAGTTGTTAGCTTGAATGGGTTTGTACGCCCTCCGAACAAGCTACCACCGCATTTGAGAGGATCCAGCACCATTGAACACTTGATCGTGTTTATTTCTTCACGGTACTGTCGATCTGTTTCAATCCGTGCATCATACTCTTGCTCCCACAAGATCTTGTGACTGAACTGGGTGCCTGTAAGCTGATCGCGGGTGCGGGTCTATGCAAAACTGTCGGAAGGAGATCTACCATGGATATCTCCTACGATTCCACACTCAGGACGTGGGCATCCATGCCACCAGCAACCGTTAAAGGAGTACACAGTCTTCTCACCAATGGCACGGTTTTCGCTTAGACCATCAACCAAGTAAACACGACCATTGACCTTAATGAGTACTTCTCCCGTGTTGCGAGCGTGTTTCATGTATACTCAGGTCTGCTGCTGTATGTGTATGAGCCAGCAAATAGCCTTGTGCCCATAACTGGGAGGGTTGTTTCTGTGAATGACGGTTAAGATGTCTTTAGGCATGAAATTATTCTTGAACACAGTAAAGCACAATGATGCGATTGTGGTTCCGACTTGCAGCGGATCGCCGTTGAAACGGTCTATGTACATCCTTCTAAAGGCCTGGAACATACTCTAAGCACGCGCACATCATTCACGCAATAACGCTCACATTCATCAGCTATATTGTATGGATTAGCTTCATTAAAACTGTTGTAGTAGAGGTCAAAATCTTCACTCTCACTATCACTTATGTTGGTGTAGTTAAAGTATTGTTTGCGGGAGGTAGTCCTACGTAATTTAAAGTGTCATTAGTGAGGAAAGTTTAAGAGAAATACCCTTTTGAAACTTCGGCGGCTACACCCATCACCTTGGGTAGCTTGACTAGTTTACAAAGTGTGAATAATAAAGTATCTTTAAACTGAACATTACTTCTTATTTGCATTTGTATAAGTTTGTTTCCCCTTTTCAAGCGGTCGCCTGTAAATATCTCAGATGACGCGTTTTCAAGAAGTTCTTTATAAAGGAACTGTGTGTCAAATTTTGCCCCTTTATGGGCAAGAATATACACAGTCATTTTTTTAACTTGTCCGCTAACTTGACAATATAGGATACAAAGAGTTTCACAGAACTGTCATGTGCGATCGTTTTAAACCCGTTTGTCCGTTTACTACATTTGTGACACTCATCACACTAGACTTCCATGCACTCATCGCAGATAGTCTGGCTTACGAGTAGATGTGGGATAACCTCTTTTGTTTCAGGGTTTGTGTAAGTTTCTATATCGTAGTACACGGTTATACAGGGTTTATGTTTAGGCTTAGCATCTTTCATATAACATACATGCTTTACTCCATCCACCTTATATTTCTCATGGCATGTAGGACAGTGAATTTCATCACATTTATGCTTGAATTTCCCCCACTTATCTATCATATGAAACATACCACATTCAAAGATTCTAATGTACGTCTGCACACATTACATTCCTTCTTCTCAGCTTCAACTACACGACTTTCACAATTGGGGTTTTTACACTGCTCACATACCATTTGACATTACTTACAATGCTTCACTATATCATCCGCAAACTCGAGACATCCCTTACACAAATCATGATGCCGTCGTGAGAGTGAAACTAAGCTCGTGAGTGATAGTTAGGCATCGGACCTATGTCTCTCGGATACGAGTTTAGGACATTCGAGATCAATTAAGATTTTAAATCTTTTACTGGGGGAACCCTGGCCTTAAAAGTTCCCCCTTCCCCCTCCAATGGTGGGGGCTCTTAAATAGAATTCACGAAGCCAAGTGGCTTTCACGTTTGCCCTATGGGAACATTAAAACGCTTGTCAATTTTTAAACAGTTTTTCATCAATCTGGTGACAAATCTTTACGCACATAGGAGACTGCCCACCTCCGGTGCCTCTAGCCAAACCTAAGGCATAGGTTCGCTAATAAGCTGAAAAATGCCGAGGGATGGTCGGAGACTTTTGCGATATCGCAAATGTCGGCCCAAAGGAGCCGTATGAACACGGAATGTAGCCCAAATACGTTACTATATGTACGTAGCCTTAATAAGCTCTAAATTCAATGACGACGAGAGATGAAACGGGACATTGACCTTAACGAGGTGCTGCTCTACACTTTCGGCGACGAGGGTAGAATCACAGCAACTGATTGATGGCATTTGGGAGGAGCGATCCTTTTTTCAATGACAGGTACCTGCACCCTGGATTTTGACACGAGAAAGGGTTTAGAATGGACTCTGTTGGAAGAATTGCATCTAAGCGACTTAACGTCTTAAACCCTCGTTATTGTCGTAGGTGTCTGATGCCATTCAATAGTCTTAGAAACTGTTTTCGCGGGCGCACCTTTTTGGTCACTCGTAATCTCTCTGAAATTGTAGTTTAGTAATCGTGCCGTTTTCGCCGTGGCTTCCGGCAGACTCGGCCGAGCGACGTTAATTCCCTGGCTGTAGACTGTTCGTCGGGGCGGAGTTCGACCGTCAGGCGGACTTCGCCGTCTCGATTGTCGCCACGAACTGCTCTTGGTAACGGCCTAACTTGATGATTTGGGGTGGTTTGCACAAGGAAATTTTAAGTCCGGAGTCCGCTTCGGGCGTTGGTAGTTTGTAGGCCGGGTGACTCCTGCTCAGCTTTTCAATTCGTGGCTTGGGACCGGGTCGACTTGGCTTCGTGCGTGCCTTCGGGCGCAAACGTTGTAGCGGTCAGACTTATACGAATTGACTGATTGCAGGCAATCCATCCGGGGTAGCCGCCGCGCTCTAAGCCAACTTAAGCCCATCTACGAACTATCAACCAAAAAATAAAGAAATCACCCACAACCCCGCTCTATCCATCTACCTTTCTTTCTGTATTTCAACGCCATCCAACTCTCTCAATGAGTAAACGGGACGCTACCTTCGCGAAAAGTGAGTTTGCGGGGGATTTATGCCTACTGCTATTGTCCAGAAACCAGGCAGCCTTTTGATTCCCCAACGGCGAATGTAAGCGTTAGATACGCCCCGTTCATCGTTAAGAGATAGTCTGGAGGAATGGGTGCTATGAAACGTTCCAGTTTCCTCCAGGCGACCGAACGTAGTTAGTGTAGTTAGTCGTAGCTTGAGTCGGTCGGATTGATGGTTTGACGGGAATCAGTTGGGAGGCGTAGTAACATATACCCCTGTACGAATGAAGAATTCCTGCAGCTGTTGTCCAAGCCTTAAGCAACTTCAGTTTCCGGCGGGAGCATGGTTCATGACGATTCATGAGGCTTCGTACGCATTTTCTGGTTCACCGAAATTCCATCAGGAAGGCGAGAGACGCTAATGGAAATGGCCCAGACTCTTCGTCGGCCGGGCGGTTGGAGACGGCGGCAGTGTTCTTTTAGCGCTGCTGACGATCCTTCTCTCCCGACCTGTCGTTTTTCTCTTGATAATAACCTCTATCTTAATATCATTTAGCAAACTCTCTCTATTATCCCTTGCTGGGGAAGCCAAAAAACCAGCAAAGAGGTGAGAGAGTGTCCGGAGTTAGCAGGTTGTCGAAAGGCCTCCACAGTCCCTCCGGGCGCCCCTTTCTGTCTAGTCGCTTCTCTCCAATTTTTCCTCCTCCTTGAGCTATGTAGGTGGCATTCGGTGCGATCGGCCGAGCGTCATTGAAGCGTAGTTTCGAGTTGAGTCGAGTATCCCACCCATTTACTAACACCTCAATCTCTTGCGTTGTTACGTAGCGATCATGGTATACGGGAAGGCGTTCCAGAACCAGGTCCTCTATGAGGTCCTTTACTATGGCCCTACGTGGAACCATGATTCGCGGCGTTAGCAGGCAGGATCGATTTAAAATCACTGTTTCTCCAACTCTCTTGCGTTGTTTTACGTAGCGATCTTGGTATACGCGATGGCGGTCCAGGACGAGGTTCTTCAAGAGATCCTTTAGTATGCCCCATCATGGAACCATGAATCGCGGCGTTAGCAGGCAGGATCGAGCGAAAAACACCGTCCTCAGACTCTCTTGCGTTGTTTTACGTAGCGATCTTGGTGGTCGCGAAGGCGTTCCAGAATGAGGTTCTTCAAGAGATCCTTTAGTATGCCTCTTCGTGGGACCATGAATCGCGGCGTTAGCAGGCAGGATCGAGAGAAAAAGGCCTCCTATTTTTCGAGTTGTGTTACCTTGCGGTTTTGGTGTAAGCGCTAGCGGTCCAGAACGAGGTTCTTCAAGAGATCCTTCAGTATGCCCCTTCGTTGAACCACCACTTGCAGTGGGAGCAGCAACGAAAGAAACAAACACCCGTCTATCTCAGTTTCTTGAGTTGTGTTAAGTAGCAAGCAAACAGAGAGAGGCACCCTTTATCTCAATCTGGTGTAAATCAGAAAGAGAGAGAGTCAGTCAGTCCGGAGTGCAGATTCTCCGGGCGCCCTAAGTTTTTAGGGAATGTTATATGGCCGTTCTATTCACGTCTCTCTATGTAAACTAATAAGTAGCGCTAATAGGCTCAGCCCCAAAGCCAAGTTACGAAAGATGATACAGTAGTGACACGTATAAGGTGTTGGTGTTGCTGTACGCGATAGGTCTAGAACGGGGTTGACCGGAAGTGCCGTCCGCCACCGGTACGACTCGTATTTATTCATCGAGTCGTGTCGGTTGGTAGAGGATGGTTACTCGAGGCTACTCGCTGAGCTCCCCTTAGTAAGACCCGCGAGGCATCATTAAACGCAGACATGAGAGAGAGAGAGACTAAGATCATTCGTAGCGAAACCAACAAGGTTCGAGAGAGAGAATGATACAAAATCACAAACATAAGTGGCTCACGTCCGGCCACAGATTAAATGCTATGGCATTAAGAGAAGGATTTTTACCAAACTACGAAAAGGAGGTGAATGCACCTTTTCGTAATAATATGTTGGTATCTTTTTTTAATCCAACTACGTAAGATTTAATTTTAAGATGGAAAATTCTGAACTCGCCCCCTATTGGTCCTTGCGTGACTTTTTCGGAGTAAGTCAGAGATTGGGCTACAAAAACGGCTATATGCTTGTGAGAATCAATAGGTACGTAACACATCGACAAGGGGTGAGAATGTGAGTTTTAGTCCTTACATTCTCACGAAATTCCTTATTGAATTAATTCGGTAGAAATGTGAGATGGCTTGATGTCTATTGAAAAACTCACAGTTTACCCATTGGGTGTTGTAGACCGTGTCCATATTTTCGAATTTTATCATAACTCGCGTAAAGGTCCCTTATATTGTGGATGGGGAGATACGTTGACCCTGACAGTCCTAAAATAAGTAGAGGTCTCGCGCGATCTCTCATACAGCTTTTAAAAATATACACAGTCCTACGATGATCATCCATTCCAAATACAACTATACGAACATTCATTTCCTGCTCTACCCTTCTCAGCTCTTCAGGACCCATATTACAATCAAACTCAAGCTTGCAATCTGAAGCCAGTTTACGAGCACGGTGCACAACCGTAGGCAACCAAATTTTTTGGGCCCGTGTATTTAGCACAGTAAACATACGGGCCAAGACTATTGCTATAAACCCGCAACCACGATCGGCGTTTACATGCTTTCTGTAAATAGCCTGATAATTGAAGTTAAGAGTATAAGGTGTGGCACTATGACCCGCGACCCGATTACTCTGTCAATATCTACCGTGAAGTTGTCCAATTGAAGGCCGTACTACTTTGAGAGGCCTTCATTTTACGCCCCAGGATATATTCTCTATCTACATCGGCCAAGCGTCTGAATGGTATACTACCCAAAAATCATCTACATCCCCGTCATCTGACCCGAACCCGAACGACAACCTCGTCCGGACTTCACGTTCGTCGCGGTTCCGAAGGGCAAACTCCACAATAAGTTCAACTACGCGCCGCAGTCCGTATTCAACACCGTTGCTATACAGGGTTCCAGGGCCAACCCTGACTCTATACCGATTTCTAGTCAGGGCCGGGGTGGGGTTAGCGGTGCGCACCAATACGAATGTTATACCTTCCACTACAGAGCGAGAATCTGCTGATATGCAGGATGTACCCGGAATTGAACAGGAATAAGGGGGTACAAAATTAATTGAGGAGGGTGCTAGTGTGGAGGTTGTGTCGTAAGACGTAGAGGGCTGGGGCTCTAATACTGGGGGTCTAGAACCGGTACACTCCTGGCACGTTTTATACCTGACGTGGAAGGTTTTTCATCATTGTGCCTCCGCTTTGAACTGCCACGTGGTGGAAGTGTCGCTGGTGAGGGTTCGTCAGCGGGGGCGGAGTCTGTAACCACAACTACAGTCATCAGGGTCGCCTGTAATATCGATGTTGGAGTGCTGTACCTCATCGTCATTCACAGTTCTATGGAAGAAGAAAAACAAGAATATAAGGAGGAACTTAAATTTTTCTATATTTTGTAAATGTTTCACTTAGGTGTGTGACGTGTTAGAGATGGAATCTGTAGAAAAATTCAGGTTCACAAGCCCGTCCAAGTGTATTATATCTGACCCTACAGGATGTGGTAAAACTGTGTTTATGCTTAAAATCATTAAAGATAAGGGGGAGATGTTCTCAAAATTTGTGCATAAAGTAATATGGTGCTATTCGACGTACCAGTCAGTGTTCAACGAGTACCAAGATGATATTTTGTTCCACAATGGTGTATATGACGTTTACAGTGTTCTCCCACCATCTTAACATAAGCGTATTCTTCATCAATCAGAATCTATTTTTAAAAAATAGATACATGCGCGATGTGTCGTTAAATACACAATATCTAGTCTTATTCGCGCAACGTAGAGATGTGTCACAAATTGGGGTATTAGCCAATCAAATTTCCCGAATCAGCGTAAGGAGTTTTTGGAAGTTTATAAAGAAGCTACAAGTCAGCGTTACGGATATTTGCTTTGTGACCTTCACCCGCGAAACACGTTTAGGGTACTTCTAAGAACGAATATATTTCCAAACGAGCCTGAAACGGTGTATATTCCAGAATGACAAATAGGCTAAAGAAATACGTGACTTAATAAAAATCTATCATCGATTGCCCCGGGCATTGCAGCAGATGTTTTTAAAAATATCGACTCGGACTTTTTAAAATGCATCTGTGAAATCTGCCTTAATGTTATAAAATGTAATGTGCCAGTGAAATCCCCTCAGAAGGCTCCCCTACGTCGTTACAAGAACATAATACGTACGCTCGCTCGTAAAAGTCAAACTGCTGGGAAGAAAACGCGAATTATTGTACAAAGAGGAGGGTCATTCCTCCCCAGCTTATTTTCAGTTTTGGGACCTTTACTGACTAGATTAATATAATGAAGAAAGTGGTAGTGATTCCGCACAAGGTGTATGCTTCACTGCAAAGTTCAAAGAGTCCAGACACGGTTCTAGAATCCCGTAAAAGCAGGCTTAAAAGAATGGAAAGCGAATTGATAGACCTATTAAACAGTGAAAAGTCACCTGATGAGAAAAGGATCTTATACCAAGAGGCTCTGCAGAAATTTCTTCATGAGTACGAAGATTATAAGAATCCGACAGAGATCCCCGTGGTTATTAGACAGCGCGAGCAACGATGAGCATGGCGACATAGGACCTGAGGCCGACGTTAGAGATGACCAACCAAAGAATAACGGAACGCAAACATCGAGCATGTATTAAAAAGCAGTCTCCCACATACATTGAGGAATAAAGGCTTAAGTCTTTATAATCTATTGAGTGAGGACCCCATCATACAGTGGACCGATACAGGCGAGGTCATTGTTGAAGGAACAAGGGTACAGGGATCGAATATCGTCGACATTGTCCATGATCTGTGAGAAAGTGGGACAGGCCCACCATCAGGATGGAAGCATATTAAAGCAAGACTACAACAAATAAATGTCCCCAAAACATGATAGGAAATCTGAATAGGTTAAAAGACTTGGAGCAAGTCTCGCATGTGCCACAACTGAGTACGCCATCACCCCCAACGGTAGCATCTCTGAAGAGAGAAAGAAGAGACCAAACAACAACGGCCAACCCTATCCACGTGTCTCTAAAATACGCAAATGGCTAACATATTAAGAAAACGCTATTATGACATTTCTAACCCAGCCTCCTATGGCGGTGTTGATAGACTGTACAGAGGTGTTTACAATGATGGAGTAGGGAAAAAAGATGTTGAGAGGTTTTTGCGGGAGCAGGATGCTTATACACTTCATAAGCCGGTGAGAAAAAGGTTTAAAACAGCCAGGACAACAGCGGCTTCGATTGATTCTATTTGGCAAGCGGATTTAACAGACATGCAAAGATATTCAGTATATAATGATGGCTATCGCTACATCCTATTCATAATAGATGTATTCTCTAGATATCTGTGGCTAATTACTCTGAAAAATAAATCGCCTGAAACAGTTGCTAAAGCTACCAAAACGCTGATGTTGAAAGGAAACAGGGTTCCTGGCTATTTTTGTACGGATATGGGGAAAGAATTTATAGGTCGAACTTTTCAGAACATGTTGGCAGAGTTTAATATCAGTTGCTACACTAGCAATTCTATCCTTTTTAGCTGAAAGAGTTCAACGTACCATAAAGGAACGCATGCATCGCTATTTTACATATAAAAACACATACATATATATAAACATTCTGGAATCATTGGCCTCGTCATACAACCGTTCACACCATCGCGCGATTGGGACAACACCTAACGAGGTTTTAGAAAGAGGTACGCACACAGAGTGTGAGGTGAGAAGAGATATCCGTAGAGCACCGCCACACTCTACACGTTTCAAAATCAATGATTATGTAAGGCTATCTCGTTCGGGAAATAAATTCGCGAAGGGATTTGAGCAAGGATGGACACGTGAAATTTCTAAAGTTAGGGCTATGAGCCCTAAAGTTGAGATAATGATGTATTACGTTAAAGATTTGAATGGGGAAGAAATCGCAGGAGTCTTTTACTGCGAGGAGTTGCAGAAAGTGACATTTAATTTAGGAAGAAATGTGTTTAAAATTGAAAAAAATTTAGGCAGCAGAGCTTCAGGAAAGAGAAAAATGTATCTGGTGAAATGGCTAGAGTACCCAGAAAGCTTCAACACCTATAAAAAAGCTGATGCAATAATGAAGCTTAAATAGTATGCAACATGGCGCCTAACCACTTCTATGTCACACACCCGTCCTCTTCTTCTCTGTCTGTACATCCTAACAACACACTAGCCAACTTTGTAACAGACTCCATGGGCCCATTGAATTGGAACGTGATTCGTATGAGGTGGGGTTATACGAAAATCAGCTATCCACCAGCTTCTTAAGTATTTATTATAAAGAACCCGTTTTTACGATTCTTAGATATCGTGATGAGTGTGAAAAGGCAGGGGTAATTAGAGATGAAACCATGCCCATGCGTGCCGCCCGGAGTGGCGAGGCCCTATATTACACTACAATAGTAACACTACGTCCAAGTCGTTATGGTGCAGCCGAGGATGTTGTGAGAGACTTAAACGGAAGTTTAAAATGCTCAAATCTAACGGCTGATTTAGTATACGAAATCGTAAACAAAGAAACCCCTGCACATGCTCTGACCCCGAAAATCAGAGGATAATAGAAATATTAAAGACAAAGGATTGTTCCAAATTATAACCGAGGGCCGATATGGAACAGCGTTCCAAAGAGATACCTTTCACGAGACACAACATAACTTGTCCAGCTTAATGTATCAGTTGAAATTGGAGAAATTGGATGTTGGCTATCCATCCCCAGACATGTGCTATATTTACAGCAATATCGTGGAGCATCAATTTGTTGGGGATACCTAGGCGTGTCTGCTGCGCATTGCACACATTCCCAACCATAGAGGGAAGAGCTTGAGCATTATATATGACAAGCCCCATTATGTGAATGTTGCGACTAATCTATTAACTAATATCTCAATATATATATATAAGAACGATTGAGGGAAAAAATTTCCCATTCGGTGGTGAGAGCTTAACGGTGAAGCTGCACTTTCGTCGCATTCAGTTATAATGACCCGAAAGCCTTTCGCAGTATATCTAGGGGTGAGATATCAGCGTGGGAGTGGGCTTGGATCCATTTTTTCAACCATACTACGTACGGCTGTCCCATTGTTGAAGAGGGGCCAGATACCTCGGGAGGAAAGCGTTACAATCAGGTTTTAAAGGTAGAAGACATAATGGGTGGAGCTAAACCTAAAGAAGCTCTAAAAAAACATTTAAAACGTACACGGGACGAAGTCATCAAAGATGCAAAGAGAAAAATGCGTGGTGGTGGGAAGAAGATGAGGGCTGTCCGGAAGAAGGGGGTTATCAACACGTGGCGTTAAACATAAAATGACATAAAAAAGAAGTGTTCTAAGCGAATGAAACCTATGGTTGATCATTTTTTTAACTGATATAAGCTGAGGACATTGCTCTCACGAATCATAGGCTGATCACTACTTGTCGAGAGAGGTGGCACTATTTTTTACCTGTCATGGCACGCTTCATCCATCCGTGCAGCTCACAATGTTATAAATCGGAGCTGTCCCTCTTTGATATGCCCCGAACACAAGTTTCTATTGAGCACAATGACTTTATTACAATTAACCCATTAAACACAATTAGTTCCCCGAGTGTCCCTATAGAATTCGTGATACCCAGCTCAGGTCCATGCATTTTTTATCCAAGCTGCATGCACATGTACGCTAAACTACGTATAGCCCATTCTGATGGAACGGACTGCGATGATAACACTGGTCAACACTCATTTTATTGCCAATCATATTAGAGTGATTTTGGGGTAACTTTGTGGTGCTGATTCCGAATATGACATCGGTTTTGCTAGATTGGCTCTAATTTATGAGATAATTGGTACCCCATTGAAACACGTAGAAATGCAAAAAATTTAATGTTCAGGCGGAGCCTACTTACTGGTTGGGTGGCCGATGACTTATATACTGAGGGGGAATATTCTAGAATGATCGCGGAGTAAACACTAAGAATATTCGCGTGTCTCACCATCTAGAATGTTCCGGTAGTTTCCCATATGCACGCGTTATGGTTACGTTTCCTATTAATTGAGGGTATTCATTATCTCAAGAACTAGAGCCAAATCGGAAAAACTACTTTCATTTTGGAATTCAGCAACCCAAAAATACCCTAAATTCGTACGAATTTCCTTGGCAACGAAACAAATTTTTTTTTTTGTTGAGCTGTGTAATTATTCTGTATACCCTGAAACCAAATTCTGCACTCCATATTCAGTCAGTGTGAGGTGTATTTAAATCAGGTCAAAATTTCGGCAGGAACGTTTTATTATCACCTACGAGCCTATCTGGAAAATGTCCTCACCTTTTCAAAAGAAGTGAAGGATACCTTTTTAACTGCCGTGGGCTATTATCAGACTACAGACGAACGTAATATAAATGATAAATTTAAAAATTCTAAAAAGAAGATATACGAGTGTTTTGAACGTCTGCAAACAAACTTCACATTCCAGGAGAAACTGCTTATGAATGGGATGGATATGAAATTAAAGCTCAGCCGCACGAATCTTGAGATCTGCATAAATCTGCGGCCTGATCAAGAAGAGGGCGCAAAACCAGTTGTGATTCACATTATGGAAACATATCTGCGCGTACGGCGAGTGAAATTAAGTCCGCCGAAATATGTAGAAATTGAACAAAATTTAACACACGCAACAGTAAAATGCCCAATTAACAGAGTACAGATCAAACTATACACGGTGCCCGCCGGGTTGGCCTCGAAGCAGGTAGAAAACGTAGCCCTGGGAGTTCTACCTAAAAGGTTATTAATTGGAATGTAGGATCACGCTTCGACGAATGGAAAATATAAAAAGAACGCCTTTAAATTCGAGAATTTCGGCCTTAAAAATATAACTCTATACATCAATGGCGTTGCGTTGGGTGGGACTATGGATACGAACTACTCATCAGACGCTGTGTTCCCGCTTTGTGCGAGAGCTTATGGTAATCTGGCCCATATTGCAGGTGCTTGTGATGAGCTCTGGATTGGGGTAACGCAGAAAGAATTCATCGATCAATTTAACCTTTACCCGTTTGATATCACACCCGACTTATCTGCTGGTGTAAATACACACTTAAGTCCACAACAGAGTGGAAACATCTCAGTCAGAATGGAATTCGCCAACTCGATAGACGCTCCTATTAATGTACTAGTAACCTCGAGTCACGAGCTCTAATAAAAATTGACCGCTTCAGGAACGTTGTCATTGACTTTTAAAATGGATGCAAATACACTTCAGAGAGTAATGAATAGCGACCGGATCACACGCTCCAAATTTATCGATGTGTTTGCGAAGAATGAAACATTGAAATTACCAACTACGAGAAAGTGCGGGGAACTAATGTCAACACGGACATTGTTGGTGGCGAAGGGATTCATTGGTTGACCATCTACTTTAAACAGAGGGAAAGAATGTACTATTTTAATTCACTGGGGACTCATCTCTGGAGTGACCCTGCTATTGTAAAATTTCTCGAACAGTTGCATATCCCTGAAATTGTCTGGAATCCCACCGATTACAAGGATATTTTAGTAATACTTGCGGCATGTACTGCTTTTCATTTGTCTTGCACATGTCACGTGGAAAGGGATTTATGAATTTTTTAAATTTATTCGATTTGTGCGACACTGAGCTGAATGATGAAATGGTGTGCATGCAGATAAAAAAGGTTCCCATTTGTGCGCACTCGATGTACTGGGTAAAGTTTTACGCGTGTATGTATAATTGTAACTATATTATGTAAAATATAAGATGTCCCCAATAATGTTACTCTTGTGCTCTGTAGCTTATTTAATGGATTTTAGTTCTGTAACTAATTTAAGCTGAATTGTACTAATTTATAAAACAAGATTTCTATCATTTAATAAATTGATGAACATACACTGTCTTGTTCTTAACCAAAAGAAGAAAAAGCTTACATTAGTTCCCCGACGACCTGGCAATCGTTGGACCGGATGTGAGCCAACACTTCGACCTCCATGTTCAGGTCACTGGGTTGACTGCGCTGTAAAACCTCCAAATCGCTGTCGACTATTTACTTTTCTTCAAAGCTGTCACAAAAAGTAGCTATAACACGATCGAGTTCCGCATCGAACCTATAAGGAGAAAGGATACGGTTGTAGACAGAAAATTATTTTGACAGCTCATACATTTTTCTAATAATGATCATATGGGATGACTAAGCAGATATTAAACGATTCTTCCACAATGAATCCTTTTTAATTAAAGTCAATTTGCTCCATATATATATATATATACATATATATATATATATATATATATATATATATATATATATATATATATATATATATATATATATATGAAAATTATTTCACGAAAGTAACACGTGAAAAATATTTATAATGAAAAGAACTACGAAGGAAAGGAAACAAGAATGGTGCTCAAGCGCTTTCATCTAATGACATCTTGAGGATATCATTAGACGAAAGCGCTTGAGCACCATTCTGTGTTTTCTTTCCTTCGTGGTTCTTTTCATCATATGTATATATATATGTACGGTGTCCCATAAGTCCGGCATCATAGGAAAAAATAATAAAAAAAGGCAAAACAAAAGCTTTTACAGAACGTTCTCAATATCTCCACCATTGTTTACACTACACAAATTCAGACGTGATACCTAGTCAGCAAGCACACGGTGAATGATGTCAGGAGTAATGGTGTTACATGCCCCAATAATGCGCTGCCGCAAATGTTCAACACTCCTAATTTTCTCTGCGTATACCAGCGCTTTCAAGTCGCCCCAGAGATAAAAATTTATGAGTAGAATTATCTGGATTCGTTCTTCCTTGCTCACAGACATTATGGCCTGTAGAAAGAGAAAAACATGAAAAATGAGGTACCCGCCCGGGAATCGAACCCAGGATCTTCCGATTGCCGGTCAGATATGCTATCCACTTCACCACGGGCCTCGATCAGTCAGAAGTCGTAATTCTCCTACATAGGGCAGAAACCAATGCCTTGAGAGGGCACCCTCGCAAATCGTGAATATGTACATTTAACTGCAATGACCACGCAGTATATTAATGTATAGAAACGACGTAAATATAGAGGAACGTTCTGCACACGAGGAAGAGAAATAAGGAACAAATGAAAAATGAGGTGAACCGCCAGGGAATCGAACCCAGGATCTTCCGATTGCCGGTCAGATGCGCTATCCATTACACCACGGGCCTCGATCAATCATAAGTCGAAATTCTCCTACATAGGGCAGAAACCAATGCCCTGAGAGGGCACCCTCGCAAATCGTGAATATGTACATTTAACTGCAATGACCACGCAGTATATTAATGTATAGAAACGACGTAAATATAGAGGAACGTTCTGCACACGAGGAAGAGAAATAACGAACAAATGAAAAATGAGGTGAACCGCCCGGGAATCGAACCCAGGATCTTCCGATTGCCGGTCAGATGCGCTATCCATTACACCACGGGCCTCGATCAGTCATAAGTCGAAATTCTCCTACATAGGTCAGAAACCAATGCCCTGAGAGGGCACCCTCGCAAATCGTGAATATGTACATTTAACTGCAATGACCAATCAGTATATTAATGTATAGAAACGACATAAGTAAGAGGAACGTTCTGCACACGAGGAAGAGAAATAACGAACAAATATATATATATATATATATATATATATATATATATATATATATATATATATATATATAAACTTGAGGATACATGCTATTTTAATGAAACATTTCACAAACTAATTTTAAATAATTGTTAACACGTAATTATTTGGTAAACAAAATTCACTCTCCAAATACTTAATAAAATACATTAATTACAGAAAGCCTAGCACAGTAACCTGTAGTAAATACGCATTTATATGTCAGGACACCGCGATGTATATATGGGATGAGAGAGTTACATGGAGTTACAAAAAGATAAAATGCCGATTAGGGCGCCCGGATCAAATAATAAACAGAAAGCAGCTGGCCTAACCGGATTGTTAACATATATTTCCATATATATATATATATATATATATATATATATATATATATATACATATATGAAGAGAGAATTACAAGGAGCTACAATAAGAGAAAATGCAGGATAGGGTACCCGGATCAAATAATAAACACAAAACAACTAGCCTAGCTGTAGTAATGTCTAATTAAGAATTTAATAATGTTCAATTAAGTTTTATTAAATAAGAAATTAGAAATGCTAACGTTAACTAAAATGCTAACGTTAATTCCCCCCTCGCATTACCCTATTTATCTAAAGTATTTCCGTATAAATAAAAAGTCAGTAAAGTGTAATTAAGTGTATAATTAATCTCCCGTCTCCCTCGCCTTGTTCAAATTATAATGGCGCCCACCGTCTCAACCGTCAGCCGCGTCCGTATAAAAACGCAGAGAAAACAAGTGAATAATAGAAAGGAAGGAAAATAATGAATTATAAAAGAGAAGGAATGGGAATCACTACATAACTGAGCTCAAAAGGAAGATTAGCCGGATGTGCTACGCATCATCTCTCAGCACCGGGTCGCGAACCCGAAACCGCAGCAATTCCCTACCTTTAAAGTTTTAGTAATTCTAAAAACCAACCTGTAGAACTTACTATAAATTTTTAAGTTATCACATACAGGGAAACAAGCGCGTAATAAAATTTCACTTTCAAAGGATACCTTCATCGCATAATAAAGTTCACTGTCTAAATAACATTCTCTGGAAGGAAGATTAGCTCGGCTACTAAGCCCCGTCGCAGAGTCTCGAACCCCTGGGCAGATATCCTTTTACTTCGTTTATTATGGCTTTTTATAAATTACTAACACTTGCAAGGGTTAAGCACTGAATGATATGATGTGTGTATATATAGCCCGAGAATGAATCACAAACTAAATTACTACGTAATTACTCACATTTCAAATGAGGGTGTTTCCGCTGGTTCTTTATCGCAGTCACAAATTTCTGCAAAATATTGTGTTGAAAGTAGGGCGTTCCGGTCGGCCGCTGCAAAAAGATGGAGCGTAGTCCCTGCAGAGAGGTCCCCGTCTTCAAACAATTGCGGTGAGCAGTAAAGCTGATGTGTCTGACTGGAAGTGCCCATGATGAGAGAATGTATGGTTAGACGTTGCTAAAATCACTGTTGTGGATCCAGCTGAAAATTTTCCCTTTTATATACGCGACCCCGATTGGCCCCACCCTCAATATTCGATTCGCGAGTTTCCTGTGTGAGAGCGGTACTTTCCGCCAACCAGAGATGCTGGGTTCGTTCTCATGCTCCAGCCATTGGGTTGTAATTAGGGTGTGCACCCGGTTCTTGCTACCCGGGAAATTCCCGGTTCCTAGATTTCAGGAACCGAACCGAGAACGGAAAAGATTTCCCGGTTCCTATACACTCTAAAAACAGTTGCATTGTTTTTACTATGCAAGAGCTGCATAAGTAGATTCTACGTATTTTAAAAATAAAAAAATTTAATAAGTAGATTTCTACATATTTAAAAATAAAAAATGATATCTTAAGAGAATATTCCTTCCGTTTAAAACGTATTGTAATTTGTATGGATCGTCGCAATCGCAAGCAGTGCTTACTGCTTAGACGTAACTTTGACTACTTATGACGTAAGCAGTGTTTACTGTTTACGTCATAAACACGTTTTCTGTTAAGCTGCGCAGTGCGCACTGCGCACTGCGCAGGCGCACGTGGCGCGGAGTCTAATTTGTTGTCATTCGGTTGCCGACTCGCCATTGTGCTAATTGCATCAGATTTTGTTGTGTGCTAAAGCTGAAAATTTTGAATCTAGTGTTTTTCCGTGCAATAAATCCCTTTCAAATATGTCAAAGTCGATTGTATGGGAATATTTTAAGAAAATTTCTAAAAATGAAACCGAATGTTTAACTTGCAAAGCAAAATTAATGTGTTTTGGTGGTACCACTTCGGGACTAATGAAACACTATAGATCGCATCACGGAGAAATGAAAGCAGAAAGTGATTTACCTGCGTTTAAAAAGCAAAAAACTCTTTCAAGTTTTATTAAAAGTAATTCTCTGGATGAAGAAATCGCCAAACGTACCTGTAAAGATGGACTAAGCTTTCGAGCCGTTGCTAATAGTGAATTTATTCAAAAAAGTTTTGCAAAATCCCAATACGACAAGAAAATTCCGAGTTCAATCAATGGTGTTAAAAATTCTATGATGAACTTTTATATGAAGAAGAAGACGGAATTGGCTGATTTTTTCAAGAAAGAAGTCGAAGAAGGTAAGCGGTATTCGATTAGCCTGGATGAATATACTTCTAAGCAAAATAGATGATACGTCAATATCAACGTTCATGACGAAAAAATGCATTGGAATTTAGGCCTCGGTCGTATTAAAGGATCGTTTCATAGTGAAGTTGCTATAAATATGGTTAAAATTCGATTAAGAGAGTTCAATCTTCATTTGGATCGTGACATCGTAGCATGTACCACAGACGGAGCTTCGGTCATGTTGAAATTCAGCAAAAATATTGCAGCAATTCACCAACAGTGCCTGGCACACGGAATAAATCTAAGCGTTTGTGATGTCTTATATAATAATGTTCGGGCTCATAGTATTCAACAACCAGAAAATGAGTCTTCTACCTGCAATGACGAAGACGATGACATCGAAGAAGACGAAGAAGAAAACCGCGTCGACATAGAATCTTTGGACTTTCATCCCGAACTTCATGAAGACTTTGATTCATTGATTCGCAAAGTTCGAAAAATATGTCGAACTTTCCGTAAATCGCCTCTCAAAAATGACCATTTACAAGACTTCGTGTCGGACAAGTTTCACGGGCAGCGTTTAAACCTTATTATCGATGTCAAGACGCGCTGGAATAGCCTTTTGCACATGTTAGATCGATTTCTGAAGCTAAAAGATTGCATCCCTAAAGCTTTGAGAGCCATAAGATACGAAGATTCGGTATTAGATTCTGAATGGCAAAGAATCGAAGAAATTGTTCAAGTTTTAAAGCCATTAGAGATTGTAATTAAAGAATTATCGTCCAGAGATGCTTCACTTTTAAAAGCAGAGTCTTCGTTCATTTTCATTTTAAATCAATTAAGAAGCAAAGATCGCCTAACTGTGAACCTAAGACGAGCTTTGATTGATCGATTCATAAATCGAAGGCAGAAAGAAATTTCAGGACTGCTTCAATATCTCCATAATCCAAGTTATCCAACCTCTGAGTCGACGGAATTTCCTGCAGCTCTGAAGAAGTCTGCTGAAGCAATTTACAAACGTCTCTATCCAGAGACTAATGAAGAAAACGAAGAAGAAAGGACTGGTATTGAAGAAGTAAATCAAAATACGCCCGATACTATCAACGAGTCCAACGACCCTTTGCTTCAGCAATACTACGATGTAGTAAATAAACTTAAATCTCCAAAGAATGTAAAAAATCAAGAAAATTTCGATGCCAGCAAAGAATTCAAACTGTTTGAAGCGACAGGGAATCGCACAGAAAAGCTGAATCGATTGCGAGCTGCACTTCTAACAATTAAGCCTACAAGCGTTGAAAGTGAACGAGCTTTTTCAGCAGCTGGTCTATTTCTTTCAAAGATTCGTTCTCAATTATCTGATGCGGTTCTAAATGCTCAAATTTTCTTTAAATACTACTTCATAAATGATGTAAAACAAGATAAATAAACATAATTGATCTCAATGCTTAGATTTTTTTATGCCAATTAGACTAAGTTTAATTTTACGAACAATGGTTGAAACAAAAATTTTAGTCGTTTTTTCCCGGGATTTCCCGGTTCCCGATAATTTTTCTGGTATCGGTCCCGGTTCCTAAGTTTCGGTACTCGTGCACACCCTAGATGGCTTACCCAACACACTCTTACTTGACCCGATGGAACCAAAGGCTTTTCGTCTAATCAATTCCCCGCCTCTTACTGACTGTCTTCAATTCCTCTCTTCACCGCAATGTTGCCTCACTCTCTTTACTATCGGTATTATAACGGACACTGCTCCTTTGAACTCCTGAATTGCATGCCTCCTACTTTAAGGGGAGCACGCAGTACCAGACTTTCTAACACATTCTCATTCCTTTCCTGTTCAACTCTATAATGCAAGGGTGAATCGGAATTTTCAATCTTTCATCTACTCAGTCAACTTTGGAACAATCTTCCTCACTCCATCTTTCCCCCTGTCTATGACCTGCAATCTTTCAAACGAGAGTGTTGAGGCATCTTGAAAACTCTGGACCTTGATTTTGGCTCTCTTCTTCATCTATGGGTGGGGCATTTTGTGGGGGCATTCGCCTTTGGCCCGCCTTCCTGCATAAAAGAAAATTCTAGAAAGGATTTATTTTTGCGTGATGGTCTTTACGTGAATGACGTGGGAGCAGTTCGTCTTGGTAGACTATTATATGCTCTGCGATGACTTTTCAGGTAAAAAACGGCGTAACTTCTACATGAGCGACCAGCGTAACATAAATTTTCCTTGCAGTGGACGACTGCCTCCAGGATGAACCTCGAGATTCTACTGCGGTACTCAAAATTTTACAAGTGTATTTTATATTGATGCTCAAATTTTAAGAGTTAAATTTGATAAACTATTAAGTATTGTCCTTGACTAAAAATTTGAGGTTCTAGGACTTACTGAATCCTGGTTAAATACAGAGAGCAGAGATTTTCTCGGAGAATATCATATTCCTGGTTATGAGATATTTAACAATGACAGAATAGAAAGAACGGGTGGTGATACAGTACTATACATTCAGTCACACTAAAAATCCATAATTAAAAAAATTGCAGAAATTAATAATATAAATGCGACGTTTGTTGAAATTAAAGGCAACTCACGAAAGAAATTAATTAATATAGGCGTTTTTCCTTGACTGTCGATAGTGATAACAGACTTCATAAACTAATTTTTGATGTAAGTAGTGAACATGATCGGTAATTATGGGAGATTTTAATTTGCCTTGCAGGGATTGGGGTGTTCCTCTACAGTCTAATTCTGGTTGTCGACTGTACTAGGGTTTGCTCGAAAGCTCACTTTTACAAATGGTCAAGTAACCCACTACACAACGCAATATTCTAGATTCAGTTTTAAGTACAGATCTAGACTTAATTGTTAATATCTCTGAAGGAAACTACTTTGCCACCAGTAATCATAAACAAATAACATTTCAAATTAAAGTTAATGTCCATAATTCAGAGAGCTTGGATTTTAAGAGCTAAATTTCGTGACATGAAACTGCAATTTTCAACCCATAATTGGGATGAGGTTCAATCGCGCGATGAAACTAATGGCACATTGACTTCTTTTTTTAATTATTTTAAACGTTTAGAGTCAAGTAATATCCCCTTATATAGAAAGAGACAGGCGAAATATGTTAAACCTAAATGGTGGAATGCTGAAATTAAAAGTATCTTAACCTTAAAAAGGAACCAGTATTTCAAATTAAAGAAACAAGTAATGTGTCCAATGAAAATGCGTAAGACACTTAAGAAGGCGAAGCAAAAAACTTAATGGAAAAAGTAAGCCCAACTATGAGCTCTATATACTGTAGTGAACCAAATTAAATCGAATCCAAAGGAATTCTATAATTATGTTACGAATAAAAAAGTAGCTTCCCAGACTATTGGTCCACTCATTGGCGAAAACAAGGAACAAATTTACGATGACTTACAAATGACGGAAGTTTTAAATAAAGTCTTCTCTTCCGCGTTTGCTAACGAAAATATGAACAACATTCCCGTTCCTGTAATCATGCTCAGTGATGAACATTTAAAGCTTCACGATTTTACCATTAGTGAAACTGAAGTACACTCGGCCATAGGTAAAATTACTGTAATCCCAATAAAACTTCAGATCCAGATAAGCTCTACCCCCGATTGGAAACTTGCAAACATTACACCAGTATTTGAAAAGGGGACAAATCACTTTCGGGAAATTATTACCCCATTAGTCTGACTTCAGTAGTTGATAAGCTTATGGAGACAATCGTTGAGGACATTAACCACTTAGAAATGAATAAATTAATCAAAGATTCTCAACACGGCTTTCGACATAATCTTTCTTGTCTTACTAATATTCGAGATTTCTTTAATGATATTGTAAGTATAAAATATATGACGAGAGTAAAACAGTAGATGTTATATATTTCGATTTTCGAAAGACATTTGATAAAGTGCCACATAGGAGATTATACGCTAAACGTCATTCCCACGGAATTGATGGTAATGTTCTCAAATGGATTAAAAATTGGCTTAGTGGACCTAAACAAAGCGTCATCATTAATGACAAAGCGTTTAACTGGAAAAAGTATAAATAAAGGCGTGCCTCAGGGATTAGTTCTGGAACCAGTTCTTTTTATTTATATCAATGGCATCTACATAGGAATTAACAGTATAATTTCAAAATTTGCGGGTAATACCAACCTAGGAGGACGAACAAAATCAACGGCAGAACGTTTGCAGGTTCAAGAAGATATTAATAAATTACTCGAGTGGGCAGAAATTTGGCAAATTAACTTTAACCTCTTTTGGACCACTGGGTCGAATATGTACCGTTTCCCATACACACACTCATAACGTAACCCTACAAAAACCTCGGTCGTTAAGAGGTTAATATAGATAATTGTAAAACGTTTCATATCGTGAGAAACAATGTTAAAGAAAAGTATTCTATACACAACAAGACACGAATAAGAAAAAGAGTTAGATATTATTGTTGCCGACACTCTAAAGCCGAGTGAAAAATGTATGGAAGCGGTCAGAAAAGCAAATAGACTCCTTGGATTTATCGGTAGATCATTCATTTGAATTTAAGTTTTAAAAGAAAACAAAGTTTACATTATATAATTCCTTAGTACGCCCCCACCTGCAATACTGCGATCAGTTCTGGTCCATATTTACGACAGGACAAACACGGAATGGAGAGAGTGCAGCGACGAGCTATTAAGATGATTCCTAGGCTTAGGAATAAATCATGCGCTCTCCTTTTAGAAACGTTAAATTTATTCTCACTTGTGAAAATGCGAATTCGAGGAGATTTAATGCAGGTGTTTAAAATGATTAAAGGTTTTGATAATGTCGACTCAGAAAACTATTTCAACTCCAGAAATGAAGATAGAACTCACGGTAAAGGGCTCAAATTAGTGGGTAAACATTTTAATTCTAATGAAGCTAAACATTTTTTCATCAACCGTATACTTACTTTGTGGAATGGATTGCCAGCCAGCTTACTGTAGTTCAAAGCAATTCAGTCGAGTCCTTTAAAAAAGAAACTAGATAGTTATCTTGCCTTAAATCTCCAGTTAGAAGCATTTGTTAGCGCATAAAAGTACTGGAGAATTTTCACTTGGATTCTTTCCTCTTTGCTTTAAAATTTTCACTTTATCTTTAAATTTCTTTCCTTCCTTTCAATCTCTTTTCTTTGCTTTCTTTTAAAACTTTCACTTCTCTTTAAAGTTTCTTACATCTTTTAACCTCCCTTCTTAAACAGACAGTCTCGTAGGGACCAGCCGGTCTGTTGCTGTTTAGTGTTCTTTGTATATATATATATGTATATATAATTTATAAACAAAACACTTAAATTCATTCCATATTAATGCATGAATATTGATAAACGAGAAACCGTGTAATATTCTATTGTTAGATATTGCAAGCAACAGAATAGGCGCCCTCCTTCACGTTATATATATATATATATATATATATATATATATATATATATATATATATATATATATATATATAGCGGAAGCGGAAGGCAACTTGTTTGTGTTCAACATTCAATTTAAATTTCACAATACAAACGCCGGTTTCATTCTTTTATTGTTTTCGTCGCCATTTTGAGAAGATTTCGTAAGAAAAAACAGCTTTTTGTACTGTGTGTACATCCTTACATGGGACATAATATATTTTCGGTTCGTTTGCTTCGTTCCCTCCCTCCCAGTGAGATTTTATTTTCATTTTTTTAATACCGAAAGATATCTAAGAAAAATAAATTCTGAAGGAAACTGTTCCATTTGAAATAAAAGATAACTCCCCGCGGGAATGGTTGGAATGAGAATGTAGCCAAATAACATCAGGTGAGGCCGTTTTTCTAAATGGAAGAGATATGCAGTCTCATATTTCAATTCCTTTGAAGAAAAGGTAGCTTTCTTTCGCTTTTTATACATTCTCTCTCTCTCTCTCTCTCTCTCTCTCTCTCTCTCTCTCTCTCTCTTTATAGATATATTTTTTAACTTTTGATAATTTTTGCGTTTTTTTGGTGAAATGTTAAAGTTTATTTAACTATTCGTTTGCAAAATATATTCTTAAAAGAAAATATTGTTCACTATATGATTTAAGTAAAAATGTCACTGAGGATAGCAAAGTTTTCCAAGTTTTGCGACAAATTCCCAGGAAACGTAAAATTTTGAATAGTTAGAGAAAACTATATTATTTACATTATTTTATTAAGTTTCATTGATACCACTTTATTAGTAAATATTTTATTTTACTTCCTAACGTTACTTCTCACAAATTGTTGAATGTAGCTTTTAATAAAACACACTTTAATAAAATGTAAATTGATTTCGACTGAACAATGAAGTTAAATCGCCTCCTTTGTATTTTTCATTTATTTGCTTACAAAATCAGTCATCTCCTTTTTGCGACTTCCAACCAATCAGAGGTCAATCGCTTCCTCAACGAAAGCCAAAGAATCGCAAGAAGAAGAAGAAGAAGAAGAAGGAGAATCGGCACAACAGTAAAGAAACGAGTGGCATACACTCTAACCTTCTTGGGATTACTCATTGAGAAAGTAAACATAACCACCAATATATACATTTCGGAGCCCGCTTCATTATTCTTCTTCAAGAAAGTCTGTAAACAATGAAACGCTTCACTGTATCCTGCATTTGAGACTTTGTTTAACGTTTAACAATAATAGTTCGGACATCTTTAAAAGCATAGTGTATATACTCTTTTCGGTTCTCCTTCTCGTTTGCGACACGTCAAAAAGCATGTTTGAGAACGGCGCTGAAGATGATTTAACACTCAAATAAAAGGCCTTTCATGATAAGAACACTTTTGAAAGTTTTAAGTTTACCCTCATACTCTATCTTATTAAGGGGAAATGAGGAAAATACAGGAGGAGGTTATATAAACAGCTCACAAATATATATATATAGAGGGTGTCCCATAAGTCCGGCATCATAGGAGAAATTCATATTTTTCTATTTCTACAAACCATAATTCATATTTTTCTCTTTCTACAGGCCATAATGACTGTGAGCAAGGAAGAACGAATCCAGATAATTCTACTCATAGGAAATCGGAGTCAAAGAGAGGCCGCTGCTGAATTTAACAGACTGCATCCAGACCGTGAGCCAATAACACAGGGTTGTGTTAGCAGACTTGTTGCAGTCTCTTTGACTCCGATTTCCTATGAGTAGAATTATCTGGATTCGTTCTTCCTTGCTCACAGACATTATGGCCTGTAGAAAGAGAAAAATATGAATTATGGTTTGTAGAAATAGAAAAATATGAATTTCTCCTATGATGCCGGACTTATGGGACACCCTGTATATATATATATACGAATGATGCAAACCCACAAGGAAAAAGAAAAATGATTCCAAGGCCTTTCGTTTATTCAGAAGTACACCTCATCATCCCATCGTCATTCCATACACAGCATTTTTTTTTCTTATGATGGTTTTGAACGAAGGTTTTAGGATCGAACTGCGGTCAACCCCTCTGCAGCATCCCGCCTCATTTGTGGAATTTGGTGGAGGAAGGAACTGGTTTCAACTTTTCTCCTGCCCTCGTAGCTAGCCACGCATGCCTGGTCAGATATATATATACACACACAGTATATACTGACCATGTATACTGCAAATTACAATACTGTACTTGCAAAATTTAGCTACGGAAACCAGCGTAGATATCATGTGCATAACGGAAGCACACTTATATAAATGAGAAAAAGGATGTGAAAACTACATCGACAATACTGAAATAGAATTGCTGGACGACAACATATACAGAGCAGATAGAGTGGCAAGACGAGGGAGAGGGTGTTGTATCTACATAAAAAGCACATACACATGCGAGGTGAAGGTAAACAAATCAAACAGCACAGTCGAAATTATTATTTTAGAAGTAAAAGAACTGAACCTAACCATTATGGACGTCTACATACCATCAAACACCACAAAAAGTGAATTCCAATTTTCCACTAATGAAATACAAAACATTAAAATTACTTGAAACTTCAGCAACAAATATTTTAATTTGCGAAGATTTTAATTTTCCATTTATAACATGGAAGAAAAATGACGAAGTCATATATGTTGAGAAGTTTCATGGCAACATTGCAAAAGATGATAGACCCCAAGCAATAATGCTATTAGATATGATGGAACATTACGCCCTTAATCAGGAAATCTGTGAAGCTACTAGAAAAGAGAACGTTTTGGATTTAATTTTGACAAATAACAATGAGATAATAAATTAAAAGGTAACGCACATTAATTTCTCCGACCATAACCTCATCGATATATATTTGAAGTTAACACCCAGAGGTCCGAAAACGCATCCCAGAGAGGCAGAAGGGATATTTGAATGGACTATTAATGGACTTAGAGTTCTCGGAAGATGTAATTAAGGCTATATCACAGATGCGAGACAACTCGGCACCAGGGCCAGACACATGGAGTGCCACGTTTCTGAAGAAATGTAAAGAGAGTATTGCCAAACCGCTTACTTACTATGGAGGAAATCACCCGACACATGACAAATTCCACTTCCATTAAAGAACGCGAACATTGCCCCCTTATTCAAAGTTGGTAACAGAGCAATGCCCAAGAATTATCCGCCGGTAGCTCTCACCTCACACCTTATAAAGTGCTTTGAACGTATAATTAGAGGCAAAACTACCTACTACCTACAGAAAAAGAACTTATACAACCTAAATCAACATGGTTTCAGGGCTGAAAGATTATGCCAGAACTTATACAACCCAAATCAACATGGTTTCAGGGCTGGAAGATTATGCCTATCACAGCTATTAGACCACCAGGAGAAAATATTGGAAACTGTCTCGAGGACAAAACATAGATGTAATATATACCGACTTTGCTAAAACCTTCGATAAATGTGATCATGGAATTATAGCACACAAACTTAAGAATACAGGAATTACTGGAAAGCTAGGAAGAAGGATATTTAATTTCTTGACGCAAAGAATACAGAGAGTGGTGGTAAATAGAGTCAAATCGGAAGTCTCGGAAGTAGAGAGCTCTGTCCCACAAGGGACAGTACTAGCTCCCTTGCTGTTCATAATAATGATTGCAGATATTGATGCAGATATCAATGACAGTATTGTATCATGTTTCGCAGATGACACAAAGATATGCAAAGAAATATTGAACGAAGGTGACATAGAAAGATTACAAAATGACATTGAAACATTATTCCAGTGGGCGGAAGACAACAATATGAAGTTCAACGAAGAAAAATTCCAACTTCTATGATATTGTAATAACAAGGAGCTACAGAATAAAGGGTACAAAACTCTGCAAGCCAAACAGATAAGACCAAATCCACAATTCAGGGATCTTGGAGTAATAATTTCGCCGGGTGCAGAATTCAGAGAGCACTATAACATCAAAATTACAACGGCTAGAAAAATAATGTGAATCATCTGGAGGAGCTTCCGCAGCAGAAAAGCAAACACTATGCTTAAATTATGGAAGAATCTAGTCCTACCAATAATTGAGTATTGCTCAGTACTCACAAGCCCATACAGAAAACGAGACATTGCGAACATTGAAGCTATACAAAGGACTTTTACGTCTACAGTAAGATACAGTAGATGAAACGGAAGGTGAAGACTACTCGTCTCGACTACATTCCCTGAAACTCTACTCTCTCGAAAGAAGGCGCGAGCGGTACACAATAATATACATAAGGAAAATACTTGAGGGCCCTGTCCCTAACCTTAGAAATGAAATAGAAACAAACTGGAATGAGAGAAGAGACAGATTTTGTACGGACCCAGCTGCGGTGGGACAAGGGGCCATGAAAATGAGGATGGAAAATACCCTCAGAATACGAGGCCCAAAGCTTTTCAATGCCCTACCGAGAGAAGTAAGGAATCTTCAGCACACCGACCTGAATAACTTCAAGAACCAGCTGGACAGATTCCTCTGCAAAGTCCCTGACCAGCCATGCGTGGCTGGCTACGAGGGCAGGAGGAGATGAGAGAGCAATTCCCTCCTTCACCAAATCCCGGAAATGAGGCGGGGTGCTGCAGAGGGGTCGACCGCAGGTCGATCCTGAACCGTCGTTCGAACTCTCATAAAGTAACATAAAGTAACATAAGTAACATATATATGCCTGTGTGTGTGTCTGACAAGGACAGATTCAACGCTATAAAAACCATTGTTTAATATTTACATAGCAAAACAGTCTAAACATGTTTAGAATTAAAACACACACAAATTACTCTAAAACACAATAAATTACAGGCGTCATATTCCTAAACACCATCATTAATATCTGGACTCTAAACACATTACATGTTTGCAATCACCGTCAAAGTGTTTAACTGTCAGTGCTCCGAAACTATTTTCTCTCACTGTAAACTCTGTTGAGGGTAACACGTTTACATTTCTGAAATTATCAGAAAGTTGATACACTTTATTCAGAAATGTTATATACATATATATATATATATATATATATATATAATGTAAAGAACGACGCTTGTGTAGAAGAGCATTCTGTACAAGATGAGGAGGGAGAACGAGAAATGAAAAATGAGGTACCTAACAGGAATCGAACCCGGGATCATCCAATTGCCAGTCGGATATGCTAACCACTACACCAAGGACCCCGATTAGTCAGTACTCGTAATTCTCCTACATACGAGGGGAATCAAATGCCCTGAGGGAGCACCTTCGCATGCCGTACATATATACATTTTAACTGCAAACAACACACAGTATAATTAATGTAAAGAACGACGCTTGTGTAGAAGAGCGTTCCGCACAAATGAGGAGGGTGAGGGTGTAATGGTTAACATATCCAACCGTCAATTGGATGATCCCGGGTTTGATTCCTGGGAGGTACCTCATTTTTCATTTGCTCGTTCTTCCTCCTCATCTTGTACAGAATGCTCTTCTACACAAGCGTCGTTCTTTATATTAATTATACTGTGTTGTTTGCAGTAAAATGTACACACACACACACACACATATATATTATATATATATATATATATATATATATATATATATATATATATATATATATATATATATATATATCTCAGGTCATCCCATAAGTAATGTCGTTTTTTTTGATCGGAATTTGAAGGACAAAAAAAAAAAACTCAACTAAAACTTTTTAATCTAGTATATATTTTCCATCGGAATCAATGACACTGTCAACGTCCTACAAGCTTTTCAATGCCATGTTTATAAAATTCAGGCGGTTTTGAGGCAAAAAACGTACAAAGACTGGTGTGCAGGTCATCTAAAGAAGTATACTGTTTCTCGTCAAGATAGTTTTGCAGACTCCTGAAGAGATGATAATCTGAAGGCGCAAGGTCTGGAGAATATGGAGGATGTGGAAGTTTTTCCCACCCAAGCTCCTCAATTTTTGCGGAAGTGATCCGAGCGGTATGAGGACGTGCGTTGTCGTGGTGGAACACGATTCCTTTCCGATTAACCAAAGAAGGTCTCTTTTCTTTTAGTGCAGTGTCCAATCGATCCAGTTGTTGACAGTAGACTTGAGCGGTGATTGTTTGGTTGTGTGGTAAGGTTTCAAAGTGTGTTACACCACCTTTATCCCACCACACACTAAGCAACACCTCCCGAGGGTGAAGATTTGGTTTTGGCTGTGGTGTCGCTCGTTCTCCAGCACAAACCCACTGTCGACGGCGTTTAACATTCTGGTACAGTATCCACTTTTCATCACCTGTCACTAAACGGTGCAAAAACGGATCTTGGAGTTCATGGGAATTGCACCCATTTTCCTAACTTAGGCACTTTCCCGAGTTGTTGCAAATGTCGATGGATGGTGGACGGGGATGAATTGAGTTTCTGGGCCAATTCTTCAACAGTTGTTGAACAGTCTTCTTCAAGTGCGGCTAACAGCAGGTCATCATCAAACTCAGCAGGGCGTCCAGAGCGTGCTGCATCTGTCAAATAGCAGTCACCATTCCTAAACTTTTGAAACCATCTTTGACATTTCCTCACATGCAGAATATCGTTGTCATAAACTTCCTGAATGTTTCGCGTTGCTTCAGTAGCACTATTCCCTTTTTTGAACTCGTAAAGCATTATATGCCTGATATGCTCTTGTGATACCGCCATGTTTATGAGGGGTTCACATAAAGGAAAACACACGTCTTCAGTGGTCAAGGTCTGTAAAGTATGTAGCGAAACACGATAGATCTCCTCTTAGATATAACCTTAGGAAAATTTATGCTTAAACCGAGTAGGACTAGTTTAAACTTAATCTATCGTAAAAAACGACATTACTTATGGGATGACCTGATATATATATATATATATGGATCTACAACTTCCTCAGAAATCGAATACAGGTGGTTAAAATTCAAGGTGTATCATCATCAGAATCAGAAGTACGTAGCTCAGTACCACAAGGTACAGTGCTGGCCCCACTCCAGTTCATTATCATGCTAACAGACATAGACAGTGGAGTAAACAGCAACAGTATAGTTACATCATTTGCGGACGATACAAAGATCAGCAAGAAAATCAGCGATGCAAACGAAGTAGAGGTCTTACAGAGAGAGACAAACAAAATATACAAATGGTCAGAAGACAACAATATATATTTAACACCGAGAAATTTCAGCTCTTGAGATATGGTAGAAATGAGGAACTTTAAACGGTTGCATATTATGCTCTAGATAGACAAGAAATTCAGAGAAGCAAGAAAGCGGTCGACTTGGGGGTAATAATGACCGATGATGCCAAATTCGAGACACAAAATCAGATAACAATAAACAAAGCAAAAAGAGTCGCGGGACAGGTACTAAGAACGTTCAAAAGGAGGGACAAGACAGTAATGATTTCCCTGCTGAGAACACTGATCATACCAAAACTTGAATACTGCTCAGTTTTGACGTTCCCATATAAAAAGGAAAAAATTAATAAACTAGAAGAAACGCAGAGACATTTCACAGCCAAGAGTGATGGCTGCAAAGAACTCAACTACTGGGAAAGACTACGCAAACTAAATCTGTACTCCCTGGAAAGAAGAAGAGAGAGGTACACCATAATCTACATATGGAAAATTATCGAAAAACTGGTACCAAACCTCAAACAAAACCAAATTACCATCCAAACAACGTTGGAAAATAGGAAAGGCAGAATGTGTAGTGTTCCCAAATTAACCCTTTACTGCCCAAACGGACAAATTTGTAACCTTTCAAATACAGCATTCATAACTTAACCCTACAAAATATTTGGGCAGTAAAGGGTTAAATGCCCAACAAGGGACCTCCTCAACTCTGAAGGAAAATAGCTTGGTTGTCAGGAGGCCAAGAATTTTCAACCAGCTTCCAAAGGACCTCAGAAACATTACAGGGGTCAAAGTTGAAGTTTTCAAGAGAAGACTAGATGCCTGGCTCAGGACGGTACCAGATGACCTGGGTGTACCTGGCTATGTACGATGGAGAGCGCAAGAGAGCAACTCTCTCCTTCACCAAGCCAGGACTAGAGGCGGGGCCACCAGCTTGACCTTCGTGTGAAGAGAGACCGACGCACGGAACCCAAACAAGGTTAAGAAGATTATATGCTTAGGCGTATGGGATGGCACTTTAATGGGAGGGCGGAAAAAATTTGCCCTGAAAATTTTCAGGGTGCCCTGATTTCCGCATAAGCACTATGTGTAGCATAGAATAACACAAAGGTTTGAGTATGAGTAACATATATTAAAGCCTTTTTGATATAAAAATAATTACAATTTACAAAAATGAGATAAAATTTGGCTACAACATTTCCAAATGAGAAGCAAAACTACGACATTGCAGTTGATATAAAATTCAGCAAGTCTTCAACTTACGTTTTATTTGTTAACTACAAGTATAGTAGCAAGTAATTAATTCACCTCAAGAAGTTAAAAAAACAAAACAAAGGAATGTCAGGAAAAATCTGCCCTGAAAATGCTCAATTCCCTAGTCTTGGGAGGGGGCGGAGGCTTTCGCTCCCCCAGACCCCCCATCTCATACACCTATATACACACACACACACACAGTTGTTTTTCTGTCTGCGAGTGCGCGTTGGTCTCGTTTGTCAAGTAAATATTTTTAGTTTAAACGAGAACATGTGCGAGTCGTTGCTCCTTACAAATTAATTTAAAGCAAGTTCGTTACGGCTTATAATTAGACATGTAATACTGTAAAGTGTTGTAAGTCTTATACCTATACAAAATAAATTGATAGCGCCGTATAAACTACAGTAACTGTAAAATGATGGACCTTTTCCAGTTTGTGTACCGTTTTTCATATAATTTATTTTTGAGAATATTTTTGTTAAAACTAACGAAAATATCACGACTTAACCTAACCAATTATCAAGGGCGTACAGTTGATCTATTATTAATTATAACATTGTTTGTTTCTGGAATAGTATTTACTATTTACTAAGAGATCAACTGTACGCTCTTGATAATTGGTTAGGTTAAGTCGTGATATTTTCGTTAGTTTTAACAAAAATATTCTCAAAAATAAATTATATGAAAAACGGTACACAAACTGGAAAAGGTCCAAAATGATAATTACGTTGGCTCGTAAGTTTGGTGACCAATGAATTTAAATTTACAGGAATATATAGTATGTTTCAACAAATTATGTGTTCCATAGATCTTTATTTACGTCTAATAATAACGATAATGACTGGTTGAATACCTTTCTTCGTAACATTTATAAGGTCATAATTATGACGTAGAAGACCTATAATATTTTGTGTGTTCCGAATCACAACCCCACCAAGGACCCAAAGAAGCACATTTATCGCTCCAGTCTGAAGTCCGAACCTAAATTTGAATTTACAGGACTTTTAATTTAACACCCCAATGCTCTACTGCCAGGTTACACTGGGGAATATATAATATATATATATATATATGTAAAAGTAAGGTATATGATATTGGTATTCCCACCAATCTTTCACTGTTAGGTGGGGCAATGTACTATCCGAGTGTTTTAGCTCCTCTTGCGGGGTGAGACAAGGCTCCTTGCTCTCCCCTTTGCTGTTTAATGTGTATATCGACGGATTAATTGCTTCATTTAATGAGGCAACAGTGGGATGTTGTATAGATAACACAAGGATAAATAACTTAGTTTATGCCGATGATATGGTGTTAATAAGTCCCTCTGTTAAAGGTCTGGATCGGCTACTAAAAGTCTGCGAAGTGTATTCGCAGAAACATGATATTCTTTTTAATGTTACAAAAACTAAGGTTATGCAATTTCATCCTAAAAGTTGTAATCAGCCAGCTGATATAAGGTTTAAAATGAATGGTGAGGTAATTGAGGAAGTACAAGCGTTTAAGTATTTGGGTCAAACTATTACCAGCTCCTTGAGTGATGACTCGGATATAAGAAAACAATCTCGAAGCCTGTGTGCTAAAGCGAATATGACCATAAGGAACTTTCGATTCTGTACAAGTGAAGCTAAAGACACTCTCTTTCGTGCTTTCTGCAGTAATATATACGGACAACAACTGTGGGTGAATTATAAAAAAGGTTCTAGCAGAACTCTAAATTTGCTGTACAGCAGGTCTTTTAGACTCTTACATAAATTACCCCCGAGATGCTCAGCTTCGCAAATGTTTGCTACCCGCAATGTCCCGAGCTTCCCGGAGGTAACAAGACGCGCTCAACACAGTCTAATGCAAAGAATTAAAAAATCAACCAACCCGATCATCCAAACTATCCATGAGTCCTGCCGTTTATCCCCTAAGCTATGGACTTCTTGGTACGAAAACGTCTGTCTGTAGCTCCACTTAACTTCGACATTACAGTATTATTTCTAATCAATTGTATATATTTCTATCCTTAGTATATGAACTGTCATTGTATTCATAATATTTGTCATATGGACTATAGTCTGCCAATAAACCTTTTCATTTTCATTTTCATATACGGGGTGTCCCAGAATTAACTATCTATTTCAATGAAATCGGACAAATTTTTTAAAAACACACTTTTATTTATGTTTATCATGTTTAATATGTATTAAAAATGTATAAATTTCTAAATTTTTTTCATAATTTTATTTTCATAATTTTTTCATTATCTGGTCCAATGAAAGACCGTCTGAAGTCATAGAATGGCAAAGAGACTCTCCAAAAGTTAACGTGTGGCTTGGAATGACCAAATCCAAAATTTATGGTGCTCCATCTTGTTGAAACACAACAATATCAAGAATGCCATCATCAAGAAGCTGTGGTTTGAGAAACTGCTGAAGCATATCAAGGTAGACGGTACCTGTTACAGTTGCTTCCGCAAAGAAGAATGGGCCATAAATTTTGGATTTGGTCATTCCAAGCCACACGTTAACTTTTGGAGAGTCTCTTTGCCATTCTATGACTTCAGACGGTCTTTCATTGGACCAGATAATGAAAAAATTATGAAAATAAAATTATGAAAAAAATTTAGAAATTTATACATTTTCAACACATATTAAACATGATAAACATAAATAAAAGTGTGTTTTTAAAAAAATTGTCCGATTTCATTGAAATAGATAGTTAATTCTGGGACACCCTGTATACTGTGTGTATATATATATATGTATATATACAGTATATGTATATATAATATATATATATATATATAATATATATGCACGAAGGAGGGGGGCCAAGGGCGAACGTCCGCAAAAATACCCTCCCCCCCAAATAGAAGAAGAAAAGAGCCGAAATCAAAGTCCACTTTTTTTTAAATTTTGAAGAGTGTGTAGTGTGTAAGATGTATTTATGTGCAGTGAGGAACGGAGGGAGAAGTGTGTTTGAGAGCATGCTGGACTGCTTACAGGCTAGATGAGACAGAAAAAGGATAGCTAAAGAGGACCGTGACAGGAGAAACTGGAGTTTCAGCACTCCCTGTCTCTTGCCTAACGTCCTCCCGGGAGTACTTCCCTGCTCGATTGGTGGCTGCAGTCTCCTCCACACATACAGTTTTGGGTTTGCATCATACAGTATATATATGTACATAGCCTTGGCCATAAGTATAAAGCACCCAAGAAAATTTGAGCTAAGAGCTCTGAAAGGGATATAAAAGCCAGAAATCACATGGGGTTAAATCAGGTGATCTGGCTCGCCACTCGATGGGACCTCACCACCCAAGCCATCTTCCTTCAACGTTCGTATCCAAAATCTCACAGGCAGCCGCAGAGTAATGTGGCGGCGCTCAATCATGTTGATAAAGCCAATTCCTGCCAACGGCATTAGTAAACTGTGGCAAAACTTTGTCTTTGAATACCTGGCAATAGCGTTTTCCATCCATCGTATCCCTCGATATGTCAAAGGAAACGAGTCCTGAATGACCACTGACCAATGCACGCCCAAACTGCTAGTGTAGCTGTTTTAACGAGTTTACCCAATCATATTTTGAGATTTTTTTTGCCCAGTAGTGAACGTTGTGTTTGTTTCCTTTTCTCGTTAAAACGAACACGCATTCATGTGAAAATTTTATCTATCGAAGGAAATGTGGATCACTGTTGAACTTTTGTTTCATTGTTTTAGCAATCTGCAGCCGTCTATCAAAATCATCGTTGTATATAAGCTGAGAGTAAATGAGTTTGTAATCGTGGTACCCCTGTGATTTCGATATTT